>JAURVB010004812.1:0-40421 GCA_033002965.1 Piper betle
AGAAGTACGTGTGAATGTTATTTGTTGCTATACTGTATATATGTTTGAAATATACGATGTTGACTAGGGTGGCCCCTAATTGTATTTTTAGGGGAAATTCTGTCCCCTTTTATTTTGAATTTTTACTAGTTTTGATTGTAATTGTTTGGTGTGAAATTTAGGTTGCATGTCATCCATGTAGTATCATGTTAGGGTTTTATGAATTTATCCATGCACGACACGTCGTATCTACATCTTAAGACGCCGAGGTTGGATCCGTATGAGTTAGGTTCGGGTTAGCCAACCTAACCGGGGCCTGTAACATGCCGGTTCGGTTCACGAGCGTGAACCGGATTTGGGGTGTTACACGTAGTGTGCCTGGTGCACGTCGGCCTGCTAGCATCCATGACGGAACGCTATCATTGTCACACCACATAACCCGCTAATTTTTTTAATTTATTTTAAAAATATTTGTTACCATAATGGTATTAAAAATTTCGATGTCAAAATTAATTTGTTATCAAATAGACACCAAAATTCAGTGACAATTCTTAGCCACCAAACTATGTCATCAATTTTGATTTATTATTATTATTTTGTCACCAAAATTTGGTGATAGTTCAGCGATAATTTATCCCTAAATTTTATCATTGAAAATTTAGGTGACAATTTCTTATTCTTCTACGACCGAATTAATTAACTGTTGGGGCTTATATCATTGAAATTTTCACCGGTAAATTTCGATGACAAGCAATGAGCTTTTTGCCAGTAAAAAATTTAAATGGCAGAAGGTATTTTCCCACTGGTGTTCCTTCTCTTCTTTTAGTATACGGTCAATGTTACCCGAAACTAAATTTGCAACACTGGTTCAGATATCTCCATTGTCTCTCCCTCCGCATCAAATTACCAGTTGTAAGTTTACATATGTATATGTAACGCAGCATTTTTATCATTTCAAGGTGACCCCCGTGAGCAAACAACATGTATAAGATAATGACATATCAGTCTTATCACATTAGAGCACGTAGCAGTGGGATCTAGTCTCGGAATTGAATCTATTGTGAGGTGAAACAATGCCTGCGCAAACTAGAAAAGCTTAGGACTACAGAAACATTGAAGATACTTGTCCTTGCACAGTACTTGTGCCAGTGACATGACCTGGGGCCCGTACATTAAATTGCGGAGGAATTTTCAAACCCTCATCATCTTTCTTAACCAAGAATGGCCGATGCTCCGGACCATTTCTAGCCAACCAAACCGCCGAACCGGAGGTAACGCAGAACATATTACCTCATAACACAACATTTTTATTTTTATTAGTCAAATTTTAACCCTATTAGCTCATCTTATTCAATTCTATTCATATTAGCCAATACAAAGATCACATCATTAATTTCACACAATATTCCCTACAATAAAATATTATCATATTTTATCCACAATCATACACAACAGTTCATCACATTATATTCTCGCTCATTCTCTCTAGGTACATATGTCCATATTAGATTATTTCTCCTCTGTGGTCCTGAGTAGTACTCATTCATTCAGTTTCTCACCTACGTATATAATACGGAAAAGATCAGTAACGAATATTACTAGTTTAGAAATAACTAAATAATCACACCAGTACATGAGAAAGTACTCTCATATTAAATGAAATCAATTATATATTCTTTTATATTAGAATCAATCAAGAGCTGTAAGCATTAGCTTGAAGAGTGCCTCATTTTCCCTAGTCATCTGCCTCGGCATTGTTATACTATCTCATGCCCGGGAAATCCATTATACTAAAGCCCTCTACATCCTCCGTATAACTCCTGACGCTGAGCAGAGATGTTGAGTATTCTCAGGCAGAAGCATTTAGTACCTTTTGAATCTACAAATCTAAACGTGAAAAGACTAGCACATGAGAGAATAATCTCATATTAAATGAAATTAATTATATATTCTTTTATATTAGAATCAATGAAGAGCTATAAGTATCGGCTTGAAGAGCATCCCATTTTCACTAGTCGTATGCCTCGACATTTTTATACTATCCCATGTTGGGGAAATCCATTATACTAAAACCTTCTACATCCTCCGTATAACTCCTAACCATGAGTAGAGAAGCCGAGTATTCTCAGGCAGAGACATTCAATACCCTTTGAATCCACAAATCTAGACATTTGTTACATTGCAATACCCAAAGTCCTCCACACTTCTCCGGGTTTGAGGAATTTAAAATGTGAAGTTGTCAGGATCACTTTGAGAATGGAACGACCCGCTTACCAATTCAGAGCCTACTTTAACTAGAACATACACCCGTTCATGATACATGAGAGTCGACTTTTCCCATTATCTCAATGATGCATTCACACATCTTAAATAATACAATCATACCAAGCATTCACATCAATCCACATCATGATTTTCTAAATTACGTTACAGTTAATTAACAACTCATACTTAATTAACCTAATTAAATCATTAGCATGCATTCAATACAATTTTAATCATGCGCATTCATTTTATTCATCATCAAATCACTCCATCATGTCAATCAATCAATTCTTAACATGCGATATTAATAATTATCCATTTTAAATTAGAGTGGCCAGTAGAAGCATGGTGGACCCATAACCCCACCTAAACCCTAAACCCTGATATGTCGTATCATTCATCTAGAACAACATTATAGCCTAAACATCACATTCATCCATTTAATATTTACATCACCATCTTGAGATGCCGAAGGTAAATTGACCGAATTAAGCAGATTAACGAACAGTTTGTCACCTATAACATTTATAACATTTTCAGTTTGGTTCGCGAGTGAGCCAAATTGAGGTGTTATAATTTTGGTATCAAAGCAAACTTTTGGTTAATCAAGATGGTAGATGTTATTACAGGTTATATGTGTGCAAAAGCTACTCTGAGTTGTGCGAACAAATATATTTTTATTTTATTATTTTTGGTTGTAGATTTTCTTACCAATCCGTAGTGTGACAGTGTGTTCAGGTTAGAGCAATGAATACTAATAGAATGGTGAGATAGACTTGCAAGACATAGATTAGGGCCCATCCCGTTCATTGCCCAGACAGGACAGTCACAGCTGTCACAGGGCTCTATCGAGGACCCAATTTTTCGCCCTCAAATACAGATCTGTGCGGCGTATTCCCCTCCTAGGAACACTCAGCCTTCCACAAGCACGCAGCAACTTGCAGAAATTTGCAACTCGGAAACAACTCCGCACACGGTCACACTCACAGCCACGAACTCCTTCGCCACACCGATACTCAATATCGCTACCGATATGAGGATACCGGCTACCAACAAACAATGCACCAACCACGATCACGCACCAGCCCGTGATCCAGCCTTCTCGAGTATCAGTACTCCTTACCGATCAAGTCTCGAGAGTCACCAAACACCTCGCTCGTGTTCGGTCGTGCCGGTCTCTGCCCTGCTTGTCACCGCGACTTGTCCTCGTAACTAAGTCACGTTGTAAACGTCGACCTCGACCTGGAAACAGACGCTACTTGTCTACATGCGACAAACAACAAGCAACACACAAAGATACGGGAAAATTCTCAACCTTATATTACAACACTATGAATACAAGGATACAAGCACTCGACCTCGTATCAAGAACCTGCTCGGCGCTGTGGACAGCCCCCACACGCCTCACCTTGGGCTACTCGCTCACCCTAAGACTACCCGCAAGTCGTGGACATGCAAGCCCCACAACTTGACCTCTCGACCCTCACTCGACAAGTCTAACCCTTCGGCCCTCGCAGCTCGAAGGAACGGAACAACACCGAAAGGAACCCTGGTCTAGGGGCAGCACCCGACTGCTCCGACAGTCCCCCATTCTCAACCATGGTGGTTCTCCTCCCTCGAGAACCCGACTGCTCCGACAATCCTCCTTTCTCTACTACATGTTGTTCTCTCTTGTCTTGGCTGTTCTCTCTTGTCTTCGCCCTCTCTACACAAGGATAACATCTCCTTATATAGACACCCGGATGAAGTGCTGCACGCCAACACATGCACCCCTTGGTGCTTGGTGTTCCGGCTTCCACCCCTTGGTGCTTGGTGTTCCGGCTTCCACCCCTTTGGTGTGGCACGATCACCTGGTTGAGACCCCTGGCTCGAACCAGCTGACTAAAGTATCAACCTCTGTGAGTACGGTCCAGAAAAACCATGCACATGCACGATAACCCCAAGTCCCGCAAACCGCTCCTTCACTTGGCTCGGTCATCGGCACCAACGCGCACCCATGCTACTCGAATTGCTCGGTAGCGCAAACATGCTCGATCGTGGTGCTTGGCCATTCGCACCCATCGCTCCCGGTACTCGCGACTCCGCTGCTCGATAGAGTCTCCCGGCTAAGCTCGACCTCACACGCGACTGGAACCCGCCACGCATGATACGCAGCATCGGTATGCTCGGTACTCCTTACCGATCATGACCACTGCAGCAACTATCGGTACTGTCTGATATCTCGCTCGGTGCAGCAACTCCCCCGATAGACCCCATGCACCAAACAGCACCCAACTGCCGCTACGTACGCTATCGCATACCGGTCCTCCCTTGGTCCTCCGATAGCACGCATGCACCACTGTCTGATCAATGCAAATAGCACGAATCAGCACTGGTTGTTTCACCACACTCGAGTAACCCCTGTTACCCATCATGGACATGGGAAATACTAGGAACAACCCTCAACCCTAGTGTCCCGGTCATGCCCATGACTAGACCTGTAACAACAGCCATGGTTACAATGAAATAACATCTAGCCGACTGAGGACTACCATGCCACTAGAAGAGCCTAGTGTGCCAGTTTCAGTTGGTCGATGCAGTGAGAGTCGTCTCCATGACAATTACCGTAGTAGCAGAGATGCAGCTATTACCAGATTGGCTGAGGCTCTAATACCAAAACTATAACATCCCAGTTTGGTTCACTCGTGAATCGAACCGAAAATGCTATAAGTGACTGAACCATTCACTAATCCGAGTTAATTCGGTCAACCTAATTCAGATCTACCTTTGGTGTCTCAAGATGAAGATGCAAACATTTAATGCATGAATAAAATGTTTAAGCTCTAACATTGTTCTAATATTCAATGCATGAATCAAAATGCGGAGGCATAAGATAAGTCAAAATGAGACGTTGTTCAAATCGAGGCTTATGACTCTTGATTAGTTAGTATGAAAATATCGAGGCATAAGACAAGTAAGAATGACACGCTATTCAAACCGTAAGCCTAGGCTTGCAACGTCTCATTTTGACTTGTCTTATGCATTGGCATTTTCATACTATCTCACGTTTAGGAAATCCATTATACTTAAACCCTCTACACCCTCTGTATAACTCCTGGGGTTGAGCACTAAGGCTGAGAACTTTTATACAGTCACCTTCCATACATTTTTAAACCACATGTCAAGACGTGCATTGTACTAAATATTAACTATAAACCTCTATGTTTGTTTGGGTGTGAAGAAACGCAAAATACGAAGTTGTCAGAATCCTTTAAGAATTGAACAATCCTCTCATTAATGTAGAGCCTGCTATGACTGGTAGGTGCACCCGCTCATAGTATATGCAAATCGGTTTCATCATCTTTATCTCACTAAAAACTTGATAAAATCATATACAGGTCTGAGAAGGGATTTATATAATAACCGTGAAGGTAACTTGCAGTGGATCTTAGTTTAAAAACAACTTGAGAGATCTCATCCTCGAGGGTTACTAATCCCGAAAGTAAAATATGTCTATATGGCCCGTGTTAAGTGGGGTCCAATAAAACAACTACTTCATACATCTTACGATCTAAAAATTCAAATCCACAATAGACTATATCAATAAAGATGAGAAGAGTCTTAACAGACCTGTGGTTCAAGCTATAAGCATAACGTCTCATCTACGACGAGCTCGGACTCTAAAATCTACATCGAAACCCATTGCTAAGTAAAATATTGACATCTCTATATGATGCATGCTTGTGGTGTGTGCTCACATCATCAATACATCCATAATAAAGAAAATAGTGCTAAATAAACTTATAACTAACAACATCTATCACGCAAATTGAGACATAACAAAGAAAATGACTAATCAATAAATAATAAATAAATAAACTCATGGATAGATAGATAAATAATAAATACATGAAAATAAATAATATTCTAATTATAAAAATAATAATATCATTATACTATATAAATACATAACTAAACATGAGTAAATATTATATATACTCGTGTTAGTAAACATATAAATAATTAATATAAATAAATACATAATCATTTAATAAATACATAAATAAATAAATAGTTAATATTAATTAATCATGAATAATAATAGCATCATAGCTATCTAATACAGAATACATAATTAAATACAAATAAATAATAACATACATGCAACCAACAAATAGATAATTAAATAATTAAATTAATGTATATATATATATATAATTTAGTAAATATAAATAAGACTAATATTAACAATGTAAATATATTATTAATAATAATAGATAATCATGTAAACATTTATCATATATGATAACATATATAAATAAAAATAAATAAATAATAATGAATAAATAAATAGATAAATAAATAAATAAAAATACTCATAATGTCAAAATATATTAAATAGTATCTATATGCATCTAAACTAATGTAGGGTGTTTTGAATTTCTGAAAAACTACCGACAATGGGTAGAAAATGAGCTGAACCGGGTCAAATGGGTTGAACCGAACTGAGTCGGGCCAAGTTAACTTGGCCTAGGATAAATAAACAAGTGGGCTAGGTCGGTTGGGCTAGTTTGGACTAATGGACGTAGACATGGGCAGGCGGGCAATTAAACAGGATCCGACAAGCAGAATCAGACATGGGCAAACTGGTCAACGATGCCCGTAGCTGAAAACTGCCAACAACGGCGAGTTTGGGGTTGCCGCTAGTTGAGATTGACGACCTAGGTGACGAGGAACATGATGGTGGTGGCGATTAAGCAAAGTTTGACCACCGTCTGGCCAAAAAATAGCACGGAAGCAGGGGAATCGCTGCCAAGTGCAGCGATGTCGCCGACAGCAATCGGGGCTGCGACGGTGGTCATGGGTGGCCTTAAAATGAAGATCTTGATGAAGGGAGCTATCCGGTTAGTCGAATCAGTCGGAAGTAGCTCGCCAGTGGCAAAAAATGGCTCGAACAGCGGTGGTGGCAACAACGATGGAGTACCAAAAGACAAAAACCATCACCGGCAGCAACTGCGGCAGCGCCGATGGTGATGACTGGTATATGACAATAGCCGGCCGCGAGACAGTTACAATGGTGCTGGTCTGATAGTTGGGGGCGAACCAAAGTGGCGGCAGTGCTAAGGGTGAAAACCTTTTAAAATCGTGGGAAAATCTCTAAAAAACAATTGGGTGAAGCTAGGGCTTATGTGGATGGTTCTGATCCTACCACGTGGCACAATTTGAATGTCTGACAACTTGTGGACCCAATGGGGCCCGCCTATGGATATATACAATGTATATGTGGACAAAAAACTCGGATCGAGACCGTTCTAAGTCAAAACTAACTTGAGTATTAAAAGTAACTTTATAGGCGTGAATCGAAGGAAGAAGGCTAAATAGATCTCAAAACCCTGAACCTAATCAGGTGAAAATCTACAATTCAAATCAAGTTGGGCCCACAAAGGTAATCTAGTAACCCAAAATCCCGAGATACATGTAAATGAGATACCCTGGAAATCCCAAATAGATAATAAATGTTGTAATAGCCTAAATCTAGGCCTCAAACCCTAGCTAAAACATAAAAATAATTTGTATGCCTCGTGTATATTTTGAGAAGTCATACTCTTGCTGTGACATAACTGAAGTTATCATCTACATGAGATGTGGTTTCGGGCCAATGACTTGCTAAGCATGATCATTTTATTTTCTTACTTGTTCTAAACAATATAAATGTCCTTTTATTGTAGGGCGAACAACTTATATATTATCTGACCCAGTTGATCTTGATTCGCTGCTACTAATAGATACCAAGAAAGGAGAAAATCAGAAGAATGGATGGTTCAAGAGCTGACAACTACCTCAATAACGCACGTAGCTATCCAGGGAGTGTTCAAGTACTGTTCGTTGATTGTTCTTGGATACATAAATCCATTTTGGTCCTCTTTTTTTGTGAGGTTGACATATGATAGATCATGAAGAACTTCCACAGTGTGTGCCAAAACAAATTACAATGAGGTTAATTTCGGCCAAGTTGGTCGTTAAGCAATAATGTAACCGCTAGTTCAAGTAGAATTTTCTGGAGGATTAGTAAACTAAATAGCAGAAAACTTGGCAACCATTGCGAGCAAGTAAATTAATTCGTGTGAAAATGATGAACATTAACTGATCATAGCATTGATGATTATGTTATAACAAGGAAACCAACAGGTAACAATATTTTCTCTCTACCTTTTGTAATATACAATTATCATCCTTTATATGAGATCTTGAGATTATACATTATGGGTTTGCAAGATGTAAGTCGGTCGATCTATATATATCAATTACTCCAAGGGGTCACTTTGTTCAAAATATAAGCAGCTTCACGAGGTTTTGATATGACATATATGAGCAAGGGGGATGAAGATATTGATCTACATATACGAACATTAACTACAATACCTAATGGAAACAAAACAAAGCACACGGGCAATCAAGAAAAGAAAAATTGCTTTTGAAGGATCAGAAGATCAGACGTTGAGATTATTCAGCTATGCAAAAGTTGGAAATCATGTCAACCATAGGAAACAAACATATTAAACAGCCTGATCAAGAACAAATTTTATATTTAGCATGTAATCCCTATTAAAAAGCAGCTTAATTGTCCTAAGTGGTAGTCCTTCACAGCATATAACATGTAAAAATATCAACATATACGTAATACCAGCAAACACAGAAAACCACATAGAAAACACTGTCCATGCATCAAGAAGCAGCTGTAGAAGGGGAAAGAACGGGGAAAACAACCAAAGAGCTTTTAGAATCAGGATGTCAAACATAGTTACGCATGTAGCTTTTTCACCACCTGACAATTGTTATTTCCACGATGAACAAGGAAGAGCATTCCCGGCAATATATATGTATACAAATTAAGACATCATAATACAAAAAAAATATACCAATTAAAACCAATTATGATATTATATATGCAGCACCGAAACAGTATTAACAAAGCTTAATTAATATTAATGTTCATTAACTTCATTTCAGAAATCAGAGCTGAGACAGCAGACACATAGAGTCAACAAAGAACACAACTACAACACAAAAGCCCACAATGTCACCCAACCAAACCAGTTAGTTCAAATGCATATCAATAGTGACACTTACCTATTCATCAAGACCAACTTCAAAATAAGATGATAAGATGATGAAGTCTAATTCTGGATTATAGAGA
The DNA here is from genome assembly GCA_033002965.1 of Piper betle. Classification (NCBI taxonomy): domain Eukaryota; kingdom Viridiplantae; phylum Streptophyta; class Magnoliopsida; order Piperales; family Piperaceae; genus Piper; species Piper betle. The sequence goes on from JAURVB010004812.1 coordinate 9,422, forward strand.
TATTAGAACCCATCATGATCATAAAATGATCCGACCATTAAATTCTTGTTGCACCATGCATGGACGACGACGACGACAAGGACATCCCGGCCGGAGGAACAGTGGGTGCAGACGTCGCCGTCGGCGGCTTCTTGCGCTTCTTCTTATCGTAGCTGATCCCCCTGGCCTTGGCCTGCAGCTCACGGACCTCACGAAGGTAAAGCCGGACGGCACGAGCACCGAAAGGGTTGGCCTCGGGTTTGCCGCCGTTCTCCTCGAAGGCGGCGCGAAGGCGGCCGATGAGGGCATCAAGGCTGCCCCAGGCCTGCCGGAGAGGGCAGGGGCATGGTGTAGGTGGGTTGGGGTGGCCGAAGAAGGGGCACATTGGGATGTGCACCTTCGTCTTCCCGAACTGGTCGAGGTACCGGAGGAACTCGAGGACGTGGGCGCCACTGCACCGGCCCAGGGAGAGCGGCGGGCGGTGGTTCTTGAGGTACTGGCCGAAGGTGTTCCAGTCCCGCCGCTTCTGCGACTCGTACCGGCTCGGGGTGGTGGGCGGCGAGGAGGACGTCGCCATGGCCGCCGCCGTGCTGTTTGCACTGTTGGGGCTGCCCAGGGTGTTGCCAGAGTTGGAGCTGTCCGAGGCTTGGGTCATCTCCATCATCCTTTCTTTTTCTTCAATCTTTCTTTCTATTTGTGATCTCCAATGTTTCTCTTTGATGAGCACTTGGAGTTTAATGCAACAAGAAGCTGATAAATTAATGATGCTTGAAATATACATAAGTATGCTTCAGATGATGTCAATGATCAAGATCATAAGCATATGCTTCTTCTAGGGTTTTAGATAGAATGGACCTTCTAGTTTACATGTGATTTTGGGTGCAACTGTATAAACTTACCGATCAGAATATAATAGAAGAATTCTCTTAAATTAAATAATTTGGGAGCACTACATCGATAAATCATCTCAAGTTAATTAGCTCGATGAACATCTTTTGCTTCGTCCACCTGATACCGATACCGGAAAAGGTGTTCAAATGAATCCTAAATTAAGATTCGTGTGATTACAAATGATAGAGTTTTTGCTAGATAAACTAATTAGAAATCAAAAATAATTTGTTGAGCTGCCATGTATAATTAGTACCTGGTCTTACCTTGTGATCTTCTGTAAGCTGCACAGTTCTCTGGGGCCCTTGCTTTACGGAGTAAGCTCAGATGAACCTACTGTTCCTTGTAAAAGACCACAGAGATCTTCAGAAATAGTACTATTCATGAAATAAAGAGAAGATGCAGGAAATGAACAGATCATGTGAAGGCGAGGGTAGTGATTGTGCTGCCGGTGATCATGATAAAGAAGAGCAAGGGCCTTTTCATATGATTCTCATCATTTCTCTTCGTGGGTGCAATGGAAAAGCAGAATTTGTATAAATCAATCTCATGCCCTATTTGGGGAAGTAAGCAGAGGTTGCCCTCTTTTTCTTCTAGTAGTAGGCTTACCTTTGAGAGGCATGGACTTGCTTGATGCTTAGAGTGCAAGGAAGCAGCTGAAACTCATGGTGGCCATACCCTCTTGATCTCTTCTCCCCTTTGAAGATGTGGACAGGAAGTGCTTGTGGACTCTTGATCAGCTTCTTTCCAAATCTGGAAGATGAACTGATTTTTCTGAGCAGGTTGAGGATTCAAAAATAGAAAAGCATCTGAAATCTGGAAGCGGAAGAAAAGGGGCTAGAGAGGGTGGGCAGTGGGAGAAGCCTTTAGGGATTTTGCATTGTTGTAATCTACATATGGAGAGAAAGGGGTTGGACAAGACTAATTAGCAGACAGGAAAAGCTGGAATATTTGGCTAAAATATAAATTAATATGAGCAGAATATATAATAACATATGTTTTTATTTTCCATTAGATGCCCTCACAGAGGAAGTTCAATTTATTTGCGACTTACCCTTTTGGCCAATAATAAATAGGTAATGCAAGCTAGACTCACCAGTGGGCATATGCTTAATATGTGGTGTTTAGCAATTAGCTTTAGTTGCATGCATTTTTATTTGCTTGATCAGGAAAGCCCTTTTAGGAGACAAATAAAATTTACCCAATCTTGTTGGTTGGTAGTAGACACTATTGAATTCTAGATAGCTGTAATAGTTTAAATATCAGACAATAAATTCTGAATTATATTTAGTATATATGCATAAATAAAAAATCCTCCACGCCTTAACAAAAATGCGGTGCTCTTCTCCATGTCAATTTTGACCGAGGAAAAAAATTATAGATTTTATTTTATATTTGAGACTATTTTGAAGTAACCAAAATAACGTGGATAACGTTTTAAGGGTAGGGAACATTTTTTGGTATGAAGAAAAATTGGAAAAACTTAACACATGCTTGCCTTGATATATCTCAAAATATAGAAAAACTTCAAAGTTTTTCTCCAATGTCGAAATTTTCATGGAGAAGATACGGAGAATTAAATCATTAGGAAAACGTTTTTTCCCCTTTTGGTAACCGGTAAAGACAAAAGCACAAGCCTTGTGCATTTGCCTATATATACACCAAAATCATGCTCGTTCTTGTATATGATTATTGAAGAAATTAATTATATTATAAAATATATAGAAGATAAAAACTTATCTTAAAGCAGAATTGGAATGATTAACAAGAGTCACCATACTAGATAAGGTTTGATCACACCGAGAAAATCTTATATCCACAACCTTACTTTCCTCTCTTTTGAAACACCATGTCCTTTTCTTTTAGATTTGGACACTAGGGAGTTTTTTTTATATAATTTATTGGTTTTTATCATTATTAATTCAATTTAACTTACATGAAAAATACCAGAGATAATATATGATCAACATATGACTAAAACAACGTTGATATTTTGTTCAATTTGGTAGAATCCACGCCTTACGGGTGCCTCCACCAAAAAATTATGCAAGCATATGCCACTCACACACGATGGTGTAAAGGTGTGTCACCAAATTATAGGTGCCCCCAAATCAAATTTTCCACTTGCACATGAAAAATGTGTCACAATATTATATAAAGAATTTTTCATATGGTATTCCCCTTTATTTCTTGTATTCACAATATTTATTCACAATACTTTATGATGGTTTACACTTTGATACAATCCATCATAGCCTTTCTTTCGCATTTATATTAATTTTTATACACAAAATAATGACTTTTCTAAGCATATCCCTTATCACCAAATTACCGTGCCTCTAGGTAGCAAATTAGAGAAACAAAGATCATTTGGTTATTTCAAATATAGTTTAAAATAACTAAGGGTACTATGAAAAATTTCCTTTTGAAGATCTTACTCAGTGGAGAAACGAAGGTCATTCTGTCATTATTTTCTTGATCAAAATAACACACGTGGTATAAATCATAAATTATGATGAATAAATATTCACATAGAAGATAAGTCAAATAGAGTGTATATTACGCAAAATTATTGCATATTATAACAAACAAATCATCAAATACATATAATAACTTTAAGATCTCAAATACTATAACAAAACATCATTCTTAAAATGGTAATTATTGATTCTCAACGTGAAATAAAGCAACTTTGTACGATAAAATAAAATTACACTCCAATAATACTCTCAAAAGTAATATTACTCAAGATATCATATTATTTGATTCATTAGGATTAAAATTTATTTCTTCTTTACACTGACATCAAAATTGTCTCCTCTCAAGGTATAATAGTGTGTAAAACTATTTAAACCAAATTATTTCATATTGCACTCACTAACAAAGCACTAAGATCTACATTAAATGTAAAACACTAAATTATTTAGGAACTATGAATAATATAACTCAACATATAAGCTATATTTTATATCGATGAATGGATTTGCATTATTAGGACTCCTACCTAATTAGCTTTAAATAAGCTTTTCATTTGCAAGTCACCATTTGTGTAGTTTTATATATAGGCTATAAAAGATAACATACTCTTTAAAGTGTTCATGCCTGTATATTAATTACAATATAATTTCCTTTGTCCTCATTAAGTTGCATGTTATCAAATGACAAAAATATATAAATATTTAATTTTCGGGATACTTGTAATTAATGACGAATATAACTCCATTAAATTGCCTTCATTTCAAAGATAAAAATTTGTATACTAAAATAATACAAAATATATTTTAACATAATGTATAACTCCTTTTTTATTAGTATTAATTTTAGCATAAAGTATAGATCAACTAGTACTTAATTATGTTGATTTTAACATAAAGTATAAATCAACCAGTACAATACATGTCTTTAATTTAAAAATAAAGGACTATTTGCCTCGTAGAAAATATAAATACCAACTTTCAAATTTAGCCAACAATTATAATACTTGTAAATTACTGAATCACTCAATTCATAAGCATGGTGCTTAAAAAGAAACTAACTTCATGGAAGAGAATATGGTAATTAGTGAAGCAAATAGAAGATAATTATTTTTCTAATGATATCAACTAGCTGTGTTTGTTGATGAACTACAAAAGCAGTGCTCTTAATATTACCCACCTTTTTTGAAATCGCCCTTTAATTAATTAATTAGTAAGTGATCTTAAATTTGGCAATGATACATAGATTCAAGCTTTGGATATCCCTATACAAATTAACTGTTTCCTTCTAATTTGGCATGTATAGTGTTCATCCTCTTTGACAAGTCCCCAGATAAACAGTGAAAACCATTTCAGAAATTACATTTGTTTACACCAGCAATCAGTTGCAGTGATCTATAGCTGTGAACTAACAAAGTTTTCAACTGTTGGTAAAGAAATTATCAGAGCTATATATACATATTGTAATTAACTGCTAGATATTCTACTGGTCTACTTTTTTTTCTTAATTTATTGATGCAAAATTGCAAATATTATATTACACGTGCATGTAAAATGATCAGTGCAATCTTGCTTGAAAGAGCAGTTGTTTAGTTTTTCTTCAATTGAACATGACATGCCATTCACTGATGTTAAAAATGAATCAAATGAACCAAAACATATCTATTCAATCCAGAAGCTGCCCTGCATTGATTTATCGCTTACCTTATAAGTTTGTTTACAATTATTTGAGTAGTCCACTTCAACTGTTACCACCCTTGATTTCAAGGTAGCGATGCATATAATACATATTTTAATTAAGCTACATCAAAGAAATATCATGTCACTTAATATATTGGTTACAATTAAGAGATGTAGCTAGGAGCTGGTAAATAATGCTGATCATGTGAACCCTAGGATATGTTTGGGGTTCCTGAATTATTGTGATTTGTATTGCAACAACTGGATTGATGACGATCTTATTAACTAGTCTATTAGCAAAATAACATTATATATATATATATAGTATATATATATATATATATATATTTCATGTGCTAGCATATGTATTTACATTTTGCTATTAGGTTAAGCTTATAATCAAGAAAGACAAGAGGCAAGGTTTCTCAGCTCGACCGTGAAAATTGAGACCTAGCCTAGAAAAATATGCACAATGTTGTATAATGTTCGTTCTTTTTTTCTTAATGTTTTTTTTCTCGGTTCTTATATATTTTGAGATTATGAAGTTAATTACCCCAAATTTGTGACAATGCATACATCTTTTTTTTAACCATTCTATTATGCAAGTCATGTTGGATTGACACTTGCACAAATATTTATTATAATTAATTTATGCATAAATGTTACACAAAATTAATTTGTAATTAATTTCTATTTATGTTTGGGGCCGGTTAATGAACGGTTATGCGATGGACATAATTAATGTAACTAGGTAAGATATCGCGTCATACACAACTTGTACTACAGATAAATTTTAATTATATATATAAACTCTTATTAAATATTGAGATAGACTATAATAATTTAATATCTTAGATATAGAATCTAATTCAGTTTAAATATAAATCATAATTAAATGAGAAGATAAAATATAATAATTTAATTTTTTATTATATTTTTTTCAAGGTAAGCAGACTAAATCTTTTTAGTTGAAAATTAAAAATTGAACTTAAATGCTTTCAAACTCTCCATTTCATCAGTGGAGGCATAATTGAACTTAAATGCTTTCAAACTCGCCATTTCATCAGTGGGAGGCATTTTTATTATTTTTTTATAAGAAGTTAGATATTGATGTTGGCTAGGTTTAAACTCGTGAGCCTTTACAGTGTGAGATATTTTTAATATTTTTTTGTATTTTTATTATATTTTGATTGGTTGAATCTCTTATTGTTAATTAAAGATTAGTATTGAATTTTTTTATTAATAAGAGTAGATTATCTATAACATGATGTGAGAGAAGGGTTTTCCATCGCCCTTTGATAATTAAAAGAAAAGTGTGAAAGAAAAATCAGACTTTAGCTCTTTCGGTCATGGAATCCATTACGTTTTTATTTGTTTTTATGCAGCCTTGTTTTTGCGTAATATAAGTTATTTAACAAAGCAAACTTGGTAGTTCATCGCTGCTATGGTGAAAACCCTAGAATGTGATCAAAACTTATATTTGTGGGTTTTTAGGTAAATGATACACGGTTGCCTTATAGATAGACAACCTCATGTGTTAACCTTCCAACTTAAATTAGGTTGCACATCAATAATTTATAGGCTTGCAGAGTCAAATAATAAGGTTTATCCCACCGTTACCCATGTCGGCCAATTTGCCTCGATTGCTTGCCAATTTGTTCCCCGAACAGAAGCTGCCGGCGAATTAAGTGATGATCATCAACCTCTGTCCAAATATAAGACAATTATATTGAACTGCATTTGTAATTTAGAAATTTCTGATGCATTGGCTTGTTTAAATAAGGCAAAACTGTATGCTTTTTTCAGCAGAAAAACATCTGTAAGTTTGCAACTTTGTGGTAGAAGTAATTTTGTATACCCTAGGGTCGAATGAGTTTTAGTTTCGATTAGGTTAGGTTACGGTATATTTTCTCTCCTTTTCATAATAGTTTCAAATTTTATTTTGACGGAAAAAATCTTAGTAGTCGACTTCACTCCATACCTTTAGGCTTTAAGAAATGAAGAATCTAAATCTGACTACATTATGATTGGTTCTTTTTTATTCTCCTACTTATTTAATACTTAAAATTTCATATTTTAGCTTAGCAAAATATTTAGAGTTAATAAGATGTGAATTTGTTAAATATCAGTTGAATAAGATAAATATTATACTAAGCATTGTCTGTTACCTTTTATATATTTTGTTGAAGACGTAAGTAAACTTTGGAGTCAACTTCACTCCTCAGGCAGTACATAGCGCCGAGCCCTAATTTCAGCTTTTTGAACTACACAAGTTTAGAAATTAGAGCCTACACCAGTAAATTCATTAATTAATGACCTTAATCTAATGAAGGTTATTTTTCCCAAAAATCCTAGGTTATAGGCTCTCCTTAAACCAAGCAATTGGTACCTACCTTTCTGAGAAAGGATAAAAAATTGTTGTCCTTTCTTTCATTGAATGAAGAGACCCACATAAATGTAACATGCTATGTGTCGATTTAAGCATGGCTAATCATGGTGGTCCTACGCAGGTGTCAAACGACTAGGCAAGCAATTTTCCCAATAATACATGTTTGAGTGCCCATAAAGAGCATGTTTATTAGTTAAAAACATCTTGTGATTGGCAGAAGAGAGGTGAATAAAAGAATTAAGTGTTAAGCCATAAAATATGTGAAAGAATCATTCCTCACAATTTATCTTATTATAGTTATATATCGAAGTGATTGGAAGGATATACATATACATACATGAGAAAATAATATACATATACATATATAGAAAAATTTTATATGAGCTATGGGTAGGAAACATTTTTTGTCCGAATTCTAATTTATACCATGTGATTGCCTGACGGTTCGGATTGATTGTATTCTAAAATAAAAAACACTCCCCAGCCCGACCTATATTGACAACGGTCGACAGTCGAATTCGGCCTCCATTTATTGGACCTAATCGCACAGGCAAATCTAGTTGAGCAACCCAGTCGTGCAGCCTATTAACCCACCCAAAAATAATAAATAACGTGTCCTAACTCGATAAACGACCTAAATCTAATTTTACAGTTAATTATAAATAATATAAATTGGGTGTACTCTTATATGCTTTGATAACTCATTTTGCTATTGCATTACCAACGTGTCATTATATATTTGAGTACATGTAACCTTTATAGTTCATAACACACAATTGACCTCAATTTAACACGCGTGTTCTAAAGTTAACTCAACTCGAATTGACGATTGAATTTATTGGTTCGTAAGTATAAATCCCAACTCAGGTCATGGAATTTATAATATATATATATATATAGTAGAAAGAGAAACTTTAGAATGTGATAAACTTTAAAATACATGGCAAGAACCGTTAGATTTAAGTGAATGCACCGTATTAGAACATGGAGTTAGTTACATAACTAACTCAATCGTAATCTCTGTCATCGAATTAAATTTGACTGTCTTCGTCAAGCTTCTCAAAAATTTTCACATTTAAAATTTTCTTTCTATCATGATTTTATATTAAAAGTTATGGTAGTGTTTAAAGGTATGTTACTATTTCATTAATTCGATCGTCTCGTATTGTGTGGATCAACCATGCGAGGAATTATGAATGGGCTTGTCGTTGGGGTTCAACCAAATTGTTTAGGAGAAGACCACTCATCGTGAAAAGTTTTCGGTTCGATTCTTATCATATGACCCTTAATTTCCTTGGCATTGGAGGTGTTCAAGCGCTCTAATTTTTGCTTTAATAATATGTTTATTGTTGACTAAAAATATTTTCTTTATTGGAAAGAAATTTCTTGAAATTTTTTACTCAGGAGACCAAAACCACTCACGTTTTAAAGGAAAAAATTTATGACTTAATGTAAAAGTCGAACCACCGGTAATTTTGGCAATAACTTAAAAAAATTATGGTCGACAAACTAGAAAAATGCACTCTTTACTAACCGGAGGGATACGGAAGGTTATGTGCTTTGTTAAAGAAAAAATTTCATCCTACCAAATAATTAATATGCCAATTGTAAGACATGATGTGGAACTAAACAAAATGTTCCGTCCTTATAATTGGCCTTAATCATGTTAGAATAGTTTCGCATCTCAATATGGGATGAGTGGTGTATTGTATATAAATAAGTTTGCATACCTTCTAAAATAGCTGGTCATTGTAGATAGAAGCTCGTGAACCCACTTTAACATGGTTTTCGAAACAGCCTACCGATTATTAACATATTTTTGTAATTCATTATCCACATTGTAATAAAGTCCACACAACATTTGTAAATACCTCAATTAGAGGCAAACTCAAAAAAGGTCCAAACTAGGGAAGACATAGTACAAACTCTTGGACAGATACAATTATCCATCTTTGTTTTCTAAATGATCTAATGAATTAAAAGAAGTGTTTCTTTCATTATTTTTTTTAAAAAAGAATAAGAAAAAAAAGTGTTGAATTGAATTGCTTTATAGATGGGTTACTCTGTTCTAAAGACAAAAATTCTCAGGGAAGACATAGTACAAACTCTTGGACAGATACAATGAAAAGTTTGGATTTAGCATTGGATTAAGAACATGACCATACTCTAGAGGATAATGGATGTTCATGTATGGATTTGTTTTGAGATTTAAAACATGAAGAATGACTTTAGCATTTCCACCCAGCAGGTTTATCTCCTCTAGACGACGACCTAATAGTTGAAAGAAACTGAGAAGTGAAAGAATATGGCCGTGCTAACCTTTATACAAAAATGTTTGTACAAAAGCTGAACACTCGCTAGAAAGAATGTACGAGCCCTCAACTCCAAACAAGAAACCAAGAAAATATACATATACTCACTAAACGGATGATCTAGCCAACAAAACAAACGAACACTTCAGTGCATAGCATAGGACTGCAAAGGAAAATGCGGCAAACATTACCGAATGATGATGGTCCAAACCATTGCCACCATGTCAAAATACTTCATCACAAGCATGGAAGATCAAAAGGATTTTATGACTGTGTCCCTCATAAGCTCGCTTTATGATTCTTGTCTTATGATTTCGCCTTTCCATTATTTACTTCCCGCTGGCTTCTGAAATGGCTTAGAAGCACTTGCGCCTGCAATTGTAAAGCACGATTTTCATCATTCACAACATCTTTTTATCAGAGAAGAAAACCAAACCGATACACTATTAGCCAAGGTACTCATTGCTAGAAAGTAGATGAACAAACAACAGTTTTGTCGGTGTAGTCCTCTCTATGTTTCAGAAATCCTAACCCGAACGTGGGCAGTCGGCAGAATCATCTATAGAAGTGCAAGTTAAATACTTCAGTTAATGAATTTCACCTTTTCTTTAGCTCTTGGAGTGCCAGACTGACACAAGGCCACCAAAGGTGGAACAGCCCCTTCTTGTAAAACCAAAGTACAGAATTTTTGGCTACTGAGACACAGTTGCAATAGAGCAAAGGCAGCATTTTCTTTTCCCCTTGGAGACCCATACTCCAAAACCTCAACAAGCAATGGAATCCCACCTTCTCTAGTAACAGCTATCAGCCCTTCTGGAATCGTAGCTAAATTTGCTAGTAGAGCTACTGATTTGTCAACCATCTCTTCCGAATGCTTGATAAGATAAATAAGATGCTTCACAGCACCTGCCTGGACAATGCGAGCCTTATTTTCGTGGATTATGGATAAATTAAACAAGGCAGTTGCAGCGTCCTTCTTTCCTCTAAGAGTCCCACTGCCTAGTAGATCAACCAAAGCTTCGACAGCAGCAGATCGTCCTATTTTAATCTTAAACTCCTCCAATGCAGAAAGACTAAACAAAGTCGCAGCTGAGTTTTCTTTGGCCTCTGGAGTTCCAGCCTTCAAAACATGGACGAGTGGTTCAATCGCTCCCGCTTCAGCAATTCCAACCTTATTGTTATCATTGATTGACAGGTTTAAGAGGGCTGTAACAGCATTCTCCTGAGTTGCGGTAAAACATGAGTACAACAAAGGAATCAGCAGTTTTATGGCACCACATTTTGCAATTAATATGCGATTCTCCATGTTATGCCTCGTCAACAGTCGTATCTCTGCAGCTGCAGCAGTTTGGGCGTCATTTGATTGGCTTCTTAGGTCCTCCACAAGTTTCTGGACGTTAGAATAAATAGTTAAGTCATCATAAGTTGAATCAGAAACTGAAGAACAACCTCTATGATGCGTCCGAATCCCATTTCCTATGACTTTTCCATTTGAGCTGACACTGGGTAGCCATGAAGATAATGCCAAATCTTTGGTTGAAGGTGAGGATCGACACTCTGGCAATACAAATTTTGGAACCTCAATTTGGTCACATCCATTTGTTTCTCTCAAAACTACATCATCAAGGCTAGAAATGACACTTGTAACAGATTCGCTTCGGCTGTGACCATGGCACTTATCATGTATCTCCCACTTTGAGCTCATACCATTGATCACTTCATGATTGGTGGTTTTGAGAAATTCTACAACTTCCACTAAGTTGACTACCTCTTGCACGACTAATGGGTTTGCAACTCTTTCCAAATCTAATTTGTCTCTTGCATTAATAGATGAAGGAGAAATTACTGTTCTATGTTTATAAGAAGAATCAACTTAACCATCAACTTGACTTAACTCATGCCTAGGTTTTTGAGTTGCGGACAATGCATCACAAGAGCCAATATTTTCAAGGAATCTCATATTATTAGCTTCACGCCAACTGGAAATCAGTGTCGTCACTGTGTAATTAGGGATCATGTCTGTATGTGAAAGAATTTGATGACTCCTCGGACATGTTCTCAGCCCTTGGTCTATCCATTGCTGAATGAAAGACCTCTCATAAGTTTGTCCAGAAGCAACAATAACAGGATCCACCATCAATTCCAACGAAAGAGGGCATCGGAAATGTGAAGGAACTGCTATTCCATGTATTTCTTTATACTGCGTTGTCACTATGTAATCAGAAATGTGAGAAATAAGTTCAATTATTTGACCAATTTTTTCCATTTCTTCTATATTCTTCTGGACTTCTGCTCTGAGCCTTCCTCTCTCCAATGCTATGTTCTCCAATAGAAGTTCTTGATTTGACTTTAAACCCAGTAACTCCATCATTTTCAGTAAGTGACTGGTTTTGGGCAAAATATTGTTGCTTAGACCACGAAGAGCTTCCTCTAAGAGATCCGAGATTCTTTCATCTTGGTCAATGCATTTAAGTTCCTGAAGGCAGTGCTGAAATAGGCAAGATGTTAGTTATGACTTTCCTTAAGTCTGACTAAGTTCACCACATTTAAGGGAAAAACCAAACACCTTGAATACGTGACTTAACATCAAAAGATTAAGCAAAGTCTAAAAAATGAATTCCGATAACTGCATGGAACAATTCCACAACAAATTTGTTTATAAGTTAATGATACCAGCAATGTCTATTTTTTTCTTAGTTTTCTGATACGTATGTAGTTTGGTCTTATCAATTACTTCAATCTTTCATGAATGATGATATCAACAAAGGATTCAAAGTGAAAATATCAAGTTCAATCAAAACACTAAACCCAAAATAAGACCAACAAAAAAGAAATTGCATGTCTACTAATTTGAAAGAATTCATACACTTAGCACAAATTTCTTAAGTTAGGCTTTTGCAATACCTCAAGACATTTTGACTCCGTAAGGAAAAAGGAAAGGTGCTGCTGCTGCAATTTACTCAATATGTTACATATTTCAAACAACGATCTACGGACATCAGCCAAAAGATAAGCACTTCTTAAAACCTGTAGAAAGATGCAAAAGGAATATTAGATCATGGCTGCCAGATGGTAAAAACCTAATCATGTAAAAGGGAAGAAGGATGAAATTAAAAGAGCAACAGACATGCAAATCAACTATATCTCAGTTGGAAAACCATACTCACAATGTATATCTTACTCATCTTCGGGCTCCACCTCTCCAGAAGATCTTTGGCCTCATTAACAGTGATGTCCAACCATTCAAACTCTCTAACCAGGGACACATCAAAACATATTTTGGACTCCAAAATTTCATCAAGCACAGGCTTCAACGCTCTTAAAACTGAAACCATATCTCTGTAATTTCTCTGAATTGGACCGCACTTTGTGCTCCTGCAGGCGGCTAAATGAGCAAAAAGAGCTATACTGTTCCCCAGACCTCCAACCACCTTTGCACCTATTTAACATGTTTTAGCAAAACAAACAGTTTCATCATCCAAAAAAGCTATAAAATGAGTATCATACACAGCATTGATAAAGTGTGTAGTTCATGTTTGATAATATATTGCAGAGCAAATATGTTATGCAGGCATCGACCAGTTTGCCAAGCTTTGGAGCGATCACTATGTAAGAACTCGTATCATTTAAGTAACCATCTTTCTTCCCCATGGTGAGTGGTAACCAAAGCAAAAGCAAGTAGCAACCATACCCCTTCCCAAGATACATGACAAAACACCTCTACAACATGAACGAAAACCACAGCTTTGGAGCAATGACTAAGTCAGAATTCATATCATTCAACAACCATCCTCCTTCCCCGTTGGAAGGGGCGGTAACCAAATCAGAAGCAATCATACCCATCTTCCCCATATGACAAAAACACCACTGCAACATTAACAAGGGCAGACCCAATATACACACCTCTGCTCTTACTCCCACTGTTGGTGGAAGATACCGTGAGCAGCTGCTGCTGAGACCCCATAACAGCATGCTTATGATCCATGCTTGGCAGCCAGAGACCTCTGCCTATGCATAAACCTTGAGAAATATGCTCTGGCCTTCAATCCCTCAGGTGCCCATGTGAGGAAGATGGCCAAGGAGATGGAAAAAGAAATAGCAGGAGGATGGAAAGTGGGTTCCAACACTATGTCTGCATTTTTTTTGTGTGTGTGTTCTTGCAAAGATTTGCTGGAATTTGTGCAGGTGGATCTGTAAATTAAATGACGGCTGACAGAGAGGCAATCAATTCATTTTTGTAAGCAACCACCTTGCATTATCTTATTAATTTTGGTGTTATGGTTTTGTTTTTTTATGGTTTGGCATATTAGTGAAGAAATTGTAATCATCTTTTTTTCAGGAGAAAGAAGATCCTTAGTTCACCAGTGGTCCTAGATTGAGTCAATCTTGGAAGTTACAAGTTTGACAGTCATAATGGCCACATATGAAAATCACTTTTAACATGTATTGAAAGACTTTGTATTGATTGAATGGTATATTACCACTTACATAAGAGCTCAAGCTTCTTTCTTTTTTTTGCAAAGTTTCAATTATTATTTTTGCCTGTAAACAAAATCTTATTTTGATACAAATTTGTGGCATATACCCTATTATTTATTGGAGAAGCTAATTTAATCTTTAAAATTTGTGACATACCCTATTGTTTCTTGGAGAAGCTAATTTAATCTTGAAAACTTCTTAATCAATCTTTAAAATGAAGCAAAATAAAGTTCAACCTGATAGATCATAATCATTGATATGCTAATCTTCGGTTAATTATCAGAATTGTTGCTGACTTGTAAACTGTTTCCCATTGGATTAGAAAAAAGAATGCTTAATAATGTTTCATTCATAGAAGGACCACATCTACTAATCTTATACTATAGTTAACAATGGATCATTAATAGGAACTCTTGTTTGGCCTCATCCAAGCTTCATAATAGAATCTACCCACCACCTTAATTGGCAGCCTCACATTACTAAAATTGTTTATTGTTAGCTTTGGAAAAAAATATTGCTTATTAATAGCTCATGTTTTTATAGTAATTCTGAAGATAAGATTTTTATTAAAAGTATTTGATTTGATTGTCCTTGTAATTTATGGTCCTACCAATGTCAGCTGCCAAATGTGCCAGCTGCAAATCGATCCAATTGGAGAAAATAGGTTAAAACAATGCCGACTCCCCGACATTACAACTTGCCGAGAATTCATATTTAATGCAGTTGTAGATTCTAGCCACCTAAAAATGAAAACAAATACCTGCCATGACTAGATGCGGAAGTTGATGGGGACGCGATCCCCTGTGACAGTTGATGATACCGGCATCTCCATGCCCACTTCTATGCTATTACTGAACAATTCTAATCATTATATAATTAATCAATTATAGCTAATCTTTGTAACTCGATGAGAAGTAATCTCTTCGTGTAAGTGAATAATTCAGCTACATTAGTTTTTATTTCTTCATACAAAGCCGCTTTCTGTGGTGGGTAAGAAAGAGGCATGGTTGAAACTCTTTCCAAGAACTAAGAGGGCTAAGAGAGATTTTGGGCAAGGCCAGAATAACAATATAAGAAGATTCACAATCAGCAACAAATGAAGTAATCATGTCATCACCTCATTTCAAGCACATACACAAAAAAAATGCCAATGTTAAAGAATTGAACTTGATTTGCCTTCTACTAGCCATGCAAACAGTTCTATCTCCCTTTGCATGAAACGTGGCCATTATCTCCTTCACTATAACCATCAGAAGGCAGCAGGGTATCTGTATCGCTTGAAGATATCTTCAATTCCAGACGCCACTTCTGCTGGTAATGGGCGAGGCGTCTTCAAAAATGCATCGATATCTTCTTTTAGCTGTTCAACAGAAGTTGCTCCAATTATAGAACTGGTCACGAACAGTCGGTCACGAGCAAATCCAAGCGCAAGTTCAACCCCTGTGAGCCCATGCTTCTTGGCGAAGTTGATGTACACCTCAGTTGCTTCCTGGCAGTAATATAGGAGAAAATGTTACGAAAGGGAGCAATTGCGAGCTTTCAAAAGACTTAAGACCCAACTAAGAGCAGCAAGGAAGAATTATGCAGAAAAAGTGGTACGTTTATGGCGTACACAGTTACAATTTAGATTGTTCTTCCATGAAGGAATGATGACCAGGCGTAAGGCTTATTATAATGTCACTAATTCATCATCGCATCTACAACTTATTGTTTTTTACTACGTCTACAGTAAACATGGTCATAGATGGCCAGTGGTGAAGAAGCAATACATATAAAGAACAATGACGGTGCTGACAACTAAGGGATTTAATTGATACACTAGGGAAGCAACATTAATATTTAGCTTCCAATACTCACGGAATTCGCCCTTAGCACTATCTGGATTGTATTTAGCAGAAAATTAGTAGCAAAGAATGCATACCCTTGCAATTGACTTATTGTATCTTTCCATGTATCCAGGAAAGAGATTTAACCTTCCTTTCTTCGCAGCTTCTGAGTTGATATCCAGATATTTTCCAGTCAGAGATCCACCACCCAGAGGAGAATAAGCAAGTAATCCAATATTACAGTTTTTTGGGTGGCAAACTTCAACCAAATCAACTGCACACATAGCAACTTGCAGCTCGGTGAATGCTTAACATTTTTAATGGAAATCTTTCATGGAAAAGGCTAAAACGGTTACACCAAACTTTCACGATAATTAGAGGGCATTTTGTAAAACTTAGTACATACTACATAATACGAATGATAAAAAACATGACAAGATTCATTGTATTTGAGAAAATTCAGAAATAAGATGTGTCCATTACAGATAAAAATACCTTCAAATTTGATTCTACTTAACAAACTGTAGTTATTCTGTATGCTAACTATCTTGGGCAATCCTTCAGCTTTGGCAGCATTAACAAATTCCATGACTCCATAAGAAGTTTCATTTGAAACACCAATATACCGAACCTGGAAGCATGATTTTACAATGTCCATTATCAGATTTAGTCAGGCATACAAACATGTATTTGATTTTGTGCCAAGCCATTCTCACAATGCCAAATGAAACATATATTTCTTATGACTTTTGTAGGGAAATTTGGTAGCTACGTAAGAAGTTGTGGCTTTGAATGAATTTCTACCTTTCCTTCGCTGATGAGTTCTTGAAAAGCTCTAAGCTGTTCAACAAATGGCACACTTGGCCTCCATTTAGAACTATCATATGCAGATTCACCAAATAGTGGCACATATCGGTCTGGCCTATAACAATAAATAATCAACCAGAAATTAAACAGAATGCTGCCCTTGAATGATAAATAATCACCATAGAAAGATATAAAAGAAAATATAGGAGAGAGTTTGAGAGGCCTATTTTTACACTAGCTTTCATTGTAGAACTAAATCCTATCAACTCTAAACATAATAGAGAAAAGTATTTCAAAACACTGATAGGATCCACTCAAAGTGGGGTGGTCAGGTTCTTTTGCCCCACAGATTTGCTTGCCTTCTACACATAGAACACTCCCTAGACCCCTCCAATAAAAATTTAAAATGGTGAATCCATATTATAAACCTGGAATCAAGGTAAATCAATATTTTTCACCCAAAGGTCCTTTGACAGTCAACAATAAAGGATAATATCAGCGAAACAAGTTTAGTTCCAAACTAAATCTGCAGATTGTGTAGAATGGTTCATCAGCCTGTTTGTCTTGTCTAAAGGCTAGTAGTGAACCTTGAACTCTCCATATAAGGAATATAAGGACAAAAACTTTTACCAATGAATTTGTAGCAAGTCAATGTAATCGGTGGACAGACGCATAAGACTTTTTTCTACACTTTCTTTGATATTGGCGGCATCAACCCGTAGAACTTTTGCATTTTCTCGAATATAACTTGATCTCTCGGAATAGCCACAGACCTTGGTTGCTACAATCACCTACATGTTTTAAAAAGGCATACATTACAATTTATTATTTTGAATATGTGCAAAACATTACAAAATTTTGGACTACATATTCATCTGTCATATTAAACAATATTATATACTGCTGCTGAGACAGCATAAAAACAAAATATACATGCCTTATCCCGCTGCTGAGACTTCAGCCAGCTTCCAATGTAGATATCTGTTCTCCCTTGCGTGTCTTTACTCATGGGTATTGGGTACTACCAATAATATAAGAAGAGTTGATGTATGAGCCTCCCAATTCTAATTTGTCGATATACTGTAGAAATTTCATTAAATCATAACATAGGACACATTGGAAACATCCAATTTTTACTTTCTTTACATCAATAAGGAGTATTATGACCTTATAAAAGAGAATTAACATTGGAAAACTACAAACTATATTACTGAACCAAAATATAAGTAGATTCTTTGTAGAAATAGCTAGTTCAACGACTCACTTAGAATAAGAAATAAATCAAATTAATAAGATGTAACCTATAAATAAATAGGTGCATAAATATGATAAAGTGTAACTTAACTTGATATCATCCTTCGACCAACCATGAAAGATTTAAAATGAGTTGTAGAATCAGCCAACAGATGATGCTCAAAACACTCGGTGCATGCGTCAAATTCATTAAGCAAATGAACATCACAAATGACACAGAAAAGTAAAAGAAAAGAAAACTGAACTCACTGACTCAGCTGAATCTAAGATGTTGATTCCTTGGTCAAAAGCATGACTCAGAATTTCATGAGCCTCTTTCTCCGTATTTTGTTCGCCAAATGTCATCTAAGACCCACATTCCAAAAACAAAATTAACTAGAATAGACAATAGGAAAGAAGCAAAATAACATCATAATCTCCAATGATTCTCCAATATCAATGCTAACAAGTAGCAAACAGTATTTTTCTATATACTGTTCCCCAAATGTCATCTAAATAACAACATTTTTAAAATACATAGATTTTAACTATAATACACAGTTAGCTGCAGTAAAATACAAATGGCATCAATAATCCCTAACAGTCCCCCAATATCAATACTAAACAAGAATCCAAACAGTAATCACGTTCCAAAAACAAAAAACCATTTTAACTAGAATATGCAGTAGAAACACAGCAAAATAACATCATAATCCCCTATCATCCTCCAATGTCAATGCTAAAACAAGCATCCAAACAGTTTTTTTCTCTGAATCCTGACCTCCATATACCATCTACCATAGACACGTTCTAACTATAAACAACTTAACCACACAACACACAGTTAAAACCCAGCAAGATAGAATCACAACCCCACACCATTCTCCAATTATGCCAACGCTAATCAAACAGCCAAACAAGATCAACACACTAAAAATTCAACCTTTGCACAAAAGCAGACAAAAAATTCAGAAACAAGCAGCTAGCAACCAATAAAGGCCTCGCCCAGTACCGTGCCGATGGCGATTTCGCTAACGGTGAGGTCGGAGTCGCCGAGCTTCCTGTACTCGAGCGTGCTGGTGGCCATTTTCGCACGGACGGAGCCGGCGTTGGTGCGGGCCGGTCTAAGGAGGCCGGCATTGAAGATTGTACCGGGTAGCGGGGAGAGGAAGGTCGGTCGCAGGGCGGCGGCGGCGGCGGCGGGCGGCGTAGAGGCGCCGGCCATGGCCGGAGGTTTTGGCGGGGAAAAGGGAATGCGGAACTGAGGTGGTGTGTTTAACACGTCGACCTCATCATCGCCTCTCAGGCCTTAAATTGTCTATTTACCATAATGCCCTAACTAAATTAGTATAATTAAAATAATTTCCCTAATCTAATCTAGGATGATTATTTTGGCCTCTCTACTTCCTTTTCTTAAGTGTGATTAATTGTAGGCTCATCCTTAATATTTCATTAATAATTAACTCAAAAGTTTCGTACTAAAGATAAGCTCAAAATGTTCTAAAAATCTCTCAACAATGATAAAGTCAAAATGTGAATTATGTAAATCTCTATTTTCATGGATCATCTTCTTCTCGCCTCTGCGATTATCTACAAATAATTGATAAATATAACATTAATAAGATAATTGTATAAATTAATTATAAAAATTTGATAAACATGATGGTTAATTAAAATGAAAAGATGACATTTACCATATAATATATGAAAAAATTGATAAATATCACATTCATGTGTAAAATAAGCATACACAATTATAAGAAAATAATAAACATGACATAAACATAATATCTATACACAATTATTAAAAATTTGACTTATATGATAAGTGTATAAAATTGACAAATATGACATCAACTTATAAGATAAACATACTAAATTGACAACATAAGCCTTATTTATAATTATTTATTTATTAATTTAATTTTAAATATTACTAATATATACTTTTTAAAAAAATTTATAAGTGTCCCGTGCATATTGCAAGCATGTAATAACCTAGTAATACCTAAGGCTCTTATGCATTTGTTCATGTTCAACTTGTCTTCTAGTTCAAGCTTGATTTAATATGAGATTATTATTTTATCGGTTAAGCTTAATCTGTTCAAACATGGTTTATATTTTAATTCAATAAGTTTCGAGTCAAGTCGAACCTAGCCATTTGATGGCTCCAAGTTAAAATTAATTGCTTCTTGTGTTTAAAGATTTCTATTCTTCAAGAAAAATAATATTTAATTAAATTATGTAGGACCCAAAATTAAGATATTAAAAGCTATTAATAAATACATATAAGTTGCAATAAGACATTTGGTAGTTGATTTGAACTATGATGAACAATTTATCATCGAATAAATCAGAGCTTGAATTTCAAATGATTTAAGCTAAACAATCATGTGCTCAAGTTCTCTTCATAATTCATGGAACAACGGAATTCAAGCCGAATAATTATTTGAGCTTAAAAATATTAAGGAGTACGAGTTCAAGCTAAACCAAACCTAACATATTTTTCTGACGAGTTTCATAGTTCATTGAGCAACTGTTTTTAAGTTATATATTTGTTCAAGCACTAAAATAAAGAGCATGAGTTCAAGCTGAACCAAACCGAACGTTTTACTTACTATCTAGCTAGTGGCTCGATTAAACCTATAATATAACTTTTCTTTATGATCGGTTTTGAGTATGCTAGCTCCACTCCATGAAAAATCTCTTTGACGTTAAATATGACGTGTGATGATAATGTCTATGCATACTAAAAAATTAAGGGACGCTAAATTATGATGCGCGATGATAATCTCAATGACTTTTAATCTAGTTATTAATGTTCATGACCTGTTTTTGCCAAGCAGATCATGCGAGGTCAAATTATTAATTTAAAGTGACAATTATCTGATTATTAATTCTACATAACTAGAATTCACGAAGCAACATATAAATTTGCTAGGCATGAAACTCCATAATAAATAATTAAGTGCAAACATATTATTTGGTATTAGTATTGAATTGAATGCCTACTCATGCCAACCGGCAAAATTAAAATTGTTATATATATATATATATATATATATATATATATATATATATATATATATATATATATATATATATACACACAAGAATGCTCCTATGCGCTGCACACAAGAATGTTCCTATGCGCTGCCTTGATTGGCAGCGCATGGACAGGAGGAGCCGTTGGATTGAAATCCAACGGCTCCCCCATCCTTCTCCCCCCAGCCCACAGTCCCGCTCCTTTTCTCAGCTCTTCCTGCCCGCCAGCCTGCCACCGCCGACCCGCCAACTGCCGCTGCCCTGCCCGCCGCTGCGCCCCGCCCGCCCTGTTCTGCCCCCCCCCCCCCCCACTGGCCGCCTTTGCCCCCTCCCTGTTTCCCCCCCCCCCCGCCCCCGCCCCGCTGTCGCCGAGCATCTACCCGGGTGCCCATCCGACCGCGCCGCCAGGGCCACACTTCACCCCCCCCGCCCCCCGCTTCCCTCCCCACACCTCCCCCTCCCCCCAGTTTCGCCCCACCTCACCCCTCACCGTCGCCCCACCTGCCGCCTCCCGTTTCGCCCTAACCCCACGCCGGCGTCACCAACAGCACCGCCGACGGTGGCGCAAAAAAACGGGGAGGAGGGCGGGGTGGAAGAGGCGATGGCAATTTCGTAATAAAAATTTAACTCACTCCCGAGTTAATATTACGAATTAAATATTAAAAATAATTTTAAAAAATAAAATACTATAAAATAAAAACTTGACTCACTCCGGCTTGAGTTAATATTACAAAATTGATTTTTAAATTTTTTTTAAAAATACAATACCATAAAATAAAAACTTGACTCGCTCTTACGTAGGATCGAGTCAAGTTTTAATTACAAAATAAATTTTTAAAAAAATAAAATAATTCGGTAATAAAAACTTGACTCGCTCATTTCTTGAGTCAAGTTTTTAATACTATGAAATAAATTTAAAAAAATATAAGATAATTTTGTAATAAAAAGTTGACTCGATCCCGCGCAGGATCGAGTCAAGTTTTAATTACAAAATAAATTTTAAAATAATAATAATTCTGTAATAAAAACTTGACTCGCTCACGACTCGCTCCTTTCTCGAGTCAAATTTTTAATATTTTTAATTTTTTTTAAATTGACTCGTTTAATTTATTTCATAATATTGACTCCATCCTCGGCGGGATCGAGTCAAGTTTTTATTACAAAATTATTTTATTTTTTTAATTTATTACTATGAAATCAATTTAAAAAATATAAAAAATTTTGTAATAAAAACTTGACTCGATCCCGTGCAGGATCGAGTCAAGTTTTAATTACAAAATAAATTTTTATTTTTTAATTTATTTCGTAATATTGACTCAATCTCGTGCTCTACCGAGTTAAGTTTTTATTACAAAATTATTTTATTATTTTAATTTATTTTGTAATATTGACTCAAGTAAGGACCGAGTCAAGTTTTTTATTGCGAATGGAGTCATTATTAAGAAATAAATTTTAAAAAATAATTTTTATTGACTCGAGTCAATTTAAAAAAAATTAAAAATATTAAAAACTTGACTCGAGAAATGAGCGAGTCGTGAGCGAGTCAAGTTTTTATTACCGAATTATTTTATTTTTTTAAAATTTATTTTATAATTAAAACTTGACTCGATCCCGCGCGGGAGCGAGTCAAGTTTTTATTTTATGGTATTGTATTTTTTAAAAAATTTTAAAAATCAATTTTGTAGTATTGACTCGAGCCGGAGCGAGTCAAGTTTTATTTTATAGTATTTTATTTTTAAAATTATTTTTAATATTTATTTCGTAATATTGACTCGGGAGCGAGTCAAATTTTTATTACGAAGTTGCCATCGCCCCTTCCACCCGCCCTCCTCCCCCGCCCCTATTTTTTCGCGCCACCGTCGGCGGTGCTGTTGGTGACGCCGGCGTGGGGTTGGGGCGAAACGGGCGGAGAGGGGAGGGAAATGGGGCGGCAGGGGGAGACGGCGCGGGGTGGGGGCGAAACTGGGGGAGGGGGTTGAAACAGGGCAGGGGGAGGGGGTGGTGGGGGTGGAAATGCGGCCTTGGCGGCGCGGTCGGATGGGCACCCGGGTAGATGCTCGGCGGCAGCGGGGCGGGGGCAGGGGCAGGGGGAACAGGGAGGGGGCAAAGGGGCCGAGGGGGGGGGAATAGGGCGGGCGGGGGCGTGGCAAGGGCTGGGCGGGCGGCAAGGGCGGGGCAGCGACAACTGGCGGGTCGGCGATGGCGGGCTGGCGGGTGGTGGCGAGGCGGGAAGAAGTGTGAAAGGGAGCGGGCCTGTTGGCTTGGGGGGAGAAGGATGGGGGAGCTGTTGGATTTCAATCCAACGGCTCCCCTTCCATGCGCTGCCAATCAAGGCAGCGCATAGGAGCATTCCATATATATATATACATATATATATATATATATAGGAAGACGCTAGCTGACTAATTAAAGCAA
Organism: Piper betle; assembly: GCA_033002965.1. Lineage (NCBI taxonomy): Eukaryota > Viridiplantae > Streptophyta > Magnoliopsida > Piperales > Piperaceae > Piper > Piper betle. The sequence goes on from JAURVB010004812.1 coordinate 32,949, forward strand.
CCAATAATCTCAATATAACCACTCAATTATATGGACAAACCTGCTTCCCCTAGCTCAACATCGATCTAAAATTTTACAAGAAAAAATTGTTGGGTTTATCCCACATCAATCGTGGATGATGTTGGTGAGTTATATATAGGTAATGGAAAAACTTTATTCGATGAAAGTGAGATTGTCATGACGATGATGACTCTTGAGTTAATTTTTAGATTAAAAAAGACCTGTGACACTTATTACAAGTCTTTTTTAGGACCCAATATAAGCCCGTGACACCTATTATTTTGCGGCCCAAGGGCCCAACACATCCTTCGTAGAGGGTGTTGTATTCCCTGACCTATTTTTTGATTAAGATGCAGTGTCATGCGTGAGAGTTAACGTTTCACGTTATAGGATAAAACTTCAATGAGGAGCTAGTGCATGGTCCGCCAGGAAGCTGCTGATGGCGAACTTGCGCTTCTGCTTGACATCACCAGCGACAGGGAGGCTATACTGGGCGAGGACGCGGTCATGGTGTACCTGGGGTACTAGTGCAACGGCATCTGAAAAGACCCGTCGCTGCAATTTCCCCTCACTCCTTCCATTAATTTATGATCCCTCTTTGGCAAAAGTGAGGAACTAGCTATCTAGGACGAAGATTTTGTTGACGTTTTTTGTTTTAAAACCAGCCCGTTTGTCGTTCCAGCAGCAGTTGAATTGCGCCGCCCGGGCTATAGTTCTGAGTAGCTAGTGTCCGGGTGCAAATCGAGTGCCCGGGTGCCTGAATCGGTTATGAATTGTACCAGTTCGTTTTTATGCATTTTTAAATGCTATTTTCTCCTTAGGTGGTACTTTTTTAACATTATTTTTCTTTCTCCAGGATCTCTCTCCTCTTGTGTTGGATTTTCAGAGATTTTCGGTAGAAAAAGTGGATTTAACGAAGTTCTCGTACAACAATCTTGTGGTTTGACTGAAAGAATATAATCTCCTCTTTGCTACATTCATAAAAAAAAGTTCAATGCATCTTGAATACAAATTATCAGTAGAAAATGTTAATGTAAACGGTAGTAATTTTGTATTAAAGAAAGCATCTTACGGTGCCTTAGATTCGAGTTTTTTCATCAAACTTATGTATTTTCTTGTAGCTTTATTCTATTAGTTATGCAATTTCCAGTAATGCCTCTAATATTTTCCGCCAGATTTTAAACTAGGAAAAAAGCTTAACCCTGATTCCATCTGAGTGTCTTCTTCACCGCAGTGCAATAATATCGAAGTCACTAGTGAGTACTTATAGGACAAAAATGTACTCAATGAATAAGCGAGTCTCCACCGGTAACTAAACGACGGTTTGGACGAACATTCGGGAGAACGAATTAAACACTAAAAATAGGGTATACTTGAGGCGGCATTTTCTACTGGTACGTACTAACACGGTTGTTTGTAGTTTGCACTTTGAAGTTTGAGTTATATATAACGGACTCTTAAATTAGTTAAGAGGCCCTTATGTTTGGACGTAGGGATTGGGAAGCAAGACTAATTGGGAGAAGAGCATGCATGCATGCATGCATGCTGTTTGGGCTCGGTGCAATGCAATACCAGCAGATGGAGCTAGCTAGCACCTTAATGAATTTATAAACCTGTAATTGTTCTAATACTTGGAAATTTTGGTGGCGTCATAACCACCAAATAAGAATGGTTGGAGATTTTTTCTGAAGGAAAATGAATGAAGATCATGGTATTGTGATGCCAATATTAACAATAACAACGACAATATATAAACATGGTTCATAACACACTCTGGAAACTAAAACCCTACAAATTACACAACCAATATATCTCTCGACGACGATCAACGTTCACATCATATTATACAACCCAAGGACAAAGATACAACATATATGCATGCATGCATGACTCCTCTCATGCTCCTCCGTCCAGGGTTTTCACGTCCAAGTATTGTTCCATATTGTAGTTTCAAAAGGGGGTGCTCCAGAGGAAGGTGCCGATGGCGAACTTGCGCTTCTGCTCGACGTCGCCGGCGACGGGAAGGCCATAGTCGGCGAGGATGCGGTCGAGCTGCCACTCGGGCATGTTCTCATAGTCGGCCATGGTGTACCTGGGGTAGTGCACCGGCATCTGGAAAGACCCGCCTTGCTGCCTCTCCGCCTCCATGAATTATATTCTTATAACAGAGAGAGTCGTACAACAAATTAGCTTTTCAAGCTGGGAAAAGCTCCTTAATTGATTGTGATCTGTGTTCTCGTCACTTGCAGTGCAACGTGTACGTAGGTCACTTATAATGGTGATCAGTATTTATAGGACAAAATGTTCCCAACATAGAGCGTGGAGAGAAGTAATTAACAATGGCCATGAGAATTGTCCGGACTCGGAGAACAACCGACAATGAAAATACGGTTGAAGCGGTATATACCACTAGTGCTTCGTACTAACACGGTTTTGCATTACACTGCAACCTTCTTTTAGTTAAGGCGAATTGTGGAGAAGGCGGTATCAAATGTGCGGCTCATGTGAAAGTCATCAGAGCTAATTCCGAACAGCGAAGCTTCAAATGTGGGAATGGTTAATGAGGGACTGTTATATGACAGCTTTTTAGTGTTGTTAGCGTCCTTCTTTCCTCTAAACACGGGCGCACACTAGGGGAGAGCAGTCGAATTGGGTTCGCATGTGATGAAGAAGAAATATAGACGGTAGTTGCTCGTTTTGGTCACAAGTAAGCGCGTTAGCTCTTTTCCTGCTTTGTTAATTGTTATTCAATAGCAGGGGCACTGCCACACATCGTCTCCGCACATTATATATACAACTGCAAAACAATGGAGACAAGATTATAAAGATCAGCTCGCTAGCTAGATAGTCTGGTAATGGTTTGCCTTGACATGAAATTAATAGCATTGCAAACACAAGTACTCCACAAGAACCAAAATGATATCAGTTGTGAAAAGATTATTATGCCGGTCATCCTACGTACCCGAAGGCCTTGGAAATGTTGTGGCCTACGTACGAGTTGGGATCTGATTCATATGTAGAGGACAACATCAGTTTATACAGAGTTTAAATTGTAATATCAAATTACAAGGTATAAAAAGATAAACAGTGGTATTTTCAGATTGTAGTGACATAAAAATCAAAGAAAAATACTATACTAATTAGTAAACTAGGCTTTGCTACAAGAAAAACATGCCTTGACGAAAATTTTGTCGTTAAAACTTAAAGAGTGTATTGCTGCAAAGCTCGTCATGTCACAAAAATTTTGAATATTTTTGTCACTTAAGGTATACTAATTTTCTTGTACTGTTCTTCCATTGAGGTCAACATTAATAACTCATTTAATATTTTTGTTATCATTTAATTATTATCATTATAGGCCATGGTCTAATTTAACCCAGCTAATTTAGGTAATGTACTTTCATTAGCTTCCTCATGCAGGACCATTGAGTCCAACTGTAATACAAGTATAACCCACTCATCAATAAACTCAAGGCCAGTTTTTGTCTTCGCAACTAACAACCTACGTTTTTGGTTCCAAATCGATGGTAGTTAGGAGGTCTGGGAACGTTTCAAAAGTTAGTTAATATTGACATCTTCCCTTTCCCGCCACACAATGGTAGGTCCGATGTTGGATTGTCCCAATGCCACATACATGGTGGCGTAATCTTCTTCTTGTAAGATTGGGGTAGTCTTTCTGTCATTAACAGGGAGGAGATTAGGCTCCTCTAATGGAGGAATGAACCTCCTCCCCCTTGGGCTTCTTTCCCCCAAGAGAAGCTCATGGTATGTGGTGATCTTTTAATTTGGCCACCATGTCTACATTTGATAGATCACCTGATCATGAGGTATTTTTGAGTAAGACCCATTACAATAACAGGGACGATAGTGGTAACTCATCACCATTGGAGCTGAGATTTTCCGAGAAGGTGGCCTTGCTTGAATTGAGAAGCAGATTGGAGAGTGCCATTCGCTGCAACCAACTTTCTCCCACCCTGGGTGGAAGCGAAACGAGCTCGTTTTGCGCATCAAATTCTTGTTGTTATGCGTGTGGGAAAGCTGCTAACAAAGGCCAGGAGGATGTCACCCTTTGGGGCATCCCCCTACTTCCAAGCAGATGCCATGATGGGACTGATAGTGTATTGATCAAGTTCCTCAGGGCTGCTGATTTCGATCCCGGAGAAGCTTTTCGAATGCTGAAGAGGACGTTGAAATGGCGAAAGGAATTCAAGATTGAGGGGATTCTACATGTAGATCACTTTGGTTCAGATTATGACAATGTGCTGTATTTTGATGGCACTGATAGAGAGGGGCACCCTCTGTATTTCTACAAGTATGGTGCGTTTGAGGACAAGGCCTTGTTCGAGAAGACGTTCGGAACCTGCGAAAGCAGGGAGAAATTTGTCAGGTGGAGGGTGAGATCAATGGAGAACGGGATTGGAATGCTTTGTTTCCAGGAGGGTGGAGTTAGCTCATTCCTTCAAATCACTGATATGAAGAATTCTATTGGTCATCTTGCCAAGGAAGTAGCGCATACCACAAGGAAAGCTGTCGTTCTATTCCAGGATCATTACCCAGAAATCATCTCTAAAAATGTGAGTGTCTGTAGATATACCTTCAAAACACGGTGAACAATGGTTATCCTCGTTTTTTGAAGCTTCCATGACCGTTTCAACATACATTTTCTTAAAAACCTGCAGTGAATAGTAAACTTTAGCATCTGTTCTGTCTGCAGATAGTTGTAAATGCTCCTCTTAGTTCTTATCTTTACGGCGCATTGTTGCCTCATTTCTTTCCCCAAAGAATGATAAGTAAGTGCATCTTTGTTCGACCGAGAAAAGTTACAGAGACTCTTCTCAAGTAAGAATTGTTACATTGAAGTTAAGTAGCAGATGGTTTAATAGGTTGGCATTTGAATCACCTAATGGGACTTTTTATTCATTGAAGGTACGTAGCCCCAGAAAACATTCCGATCGAGTACGGTGGATTAAAGAGGAAGAACGACCGTGATTTTGTGCCCGGAGAAGAGAAGATTAAAGAGTCTTATGTTAGAGGTGGAGCAAAATGTAGAATCGATATTCCAGTTATTGAGGTGTGCTCTCGGGTTTTATTCGAAGTAAAACCAAGTTATAACAGCATAGATAATTCATTGCAACAATTCTGCTTTCATCCTAAAATAACATTCACAAAACAGAGGACAATCACATATATCTATCCTGTGAATTCTCACAAAGTTGGCAGGTAGCTTATGAAATAGAGAATTACTTTGTCTTGCATCCAAGCTACATAAACTTAGCCTTACATATATTAGCACCAAATGACAAACTACAGTACCCAAAAGAGAACCATCAACATTTTCAGCCGTATTGTTAGCACCATCAACTAGAGGTTTTTTCCCCCTCACATTGAACTGCAATCAAATGTAGCTTGAATGGTCCTTAATCATAGTTGGTTAACTTGTTGATTTGACAATATGAACAGGGGGTTGTAACAGTGGTATGGGACTTGACAGTGGTGGGGTTGGATGTAAGCTACAAGGAGGAGTTCATCCCAGAAGATGACTGCTCCTACAAGATTCTCATACAGCAGGAAAAGAAGATGAAAGTTAGCGTTAGAAACTCCTTCTACATCAATGAGCCAGGAAAGGTGGTGCTCACCGTGTACAACTCCTCTTTTAAGAGGAAGAAAATTTTTTCAGATACAAGATCAAACCCTTTGTTGTTCCCTTGTACAATTTCCCCAGACAGTAATTCTATCTCTGCAGATTTCATGATTAAATTCAGTTCCCTTGCACAAGTTTCTTGTGTCGATTCATGCGTAATTGATGAAGCCGCGATATCTAATCATACCTAGCTCAGGATTACTTACAAGGGAAGGCATACGTATATGTTGGACAAGATAGCTTTTTAGAACTTGGGGCACGGATTTCACAGACAAAAGGTGATTCCATGGGCACGAAGATGGTGCAATGCAACAACATGAGAAATGAAATCTTCCATATTTAGGCACCAAGTAGTCATTCTCGGTACTAGCTCCACTTAATGTACATACCAAAATATCATCATTATGTTTAGAAAATATACAAGAGCTTATAGTTCCTAGCACAGAAGAGAAGAAAGAATAGTACAACAGAGCTTTTGACAAGCCACTAAGCAGAAATGCTCATTCCTTCGCTCTGGGGCTTTTCTGGTCCTTGTTGGTTCCACCATGTGGGTCACTTGTCTCTGAGTTGAGACCAGAAGAGTCATTCAAAGTGCCCCCTGCAGCACCACCAGCAGTGTTTTCAATTCCTTGCCTCTTATCAGTTGGTGTTGTCTCAGGTGCTGTCTCTACCTTTTCAAACTTTAAGAGTACTTGTTGGAGCTCCTCGTGAACATTAAGAGCTTCAAAAAGTAAAGCATCATCATCCACAGTACTTTCTATGATCCTTTCAACAATGCTCTGTGACTGTTTGCATTTCTCCAGCATGCTCGATATCAGCTCATCCTGCATCCAATCATACCCATAATTGCAGTTAAAAAAATCCATAACTGCGTTTTATTAAATGGTATTAATCCCACACTTGGCATTAAGGAAAAAATGTCAAACACTGAAGTGCAAATCCATCTATTGGGTCTAGCTTATGTTTAGTAGACATCTTACATAAATTACATATTACAAACACAAATGGAGAGATATATCGGTTATAACAAGATGACTACAGAAACAGGACAAGAGGAAGGTGTGTGCTTCTAAAATAATATGAAAATATAAGTTTGAAAGAAAACCTTAACAGGAGTGGAATGTGTTTCATGGTCCGTAAGGGAGGTGAAAAGTTCAATGCTATTTCGAGCTACGACAAGAGCTTCTTTCTTTTCCTCTACAGAGAAGTTTAGACCGGCGTAATAAGCAAGAGGTATCTCTTCCGAGCTACCTTGATCAACAATAATACTAGGATATCCTTCCGGAGGATCAAGATGATGCTGACCAGAAGCTGAATTGATAGTCGGGTCCACAATCTCAGCATCTTGTGAAGAAAACTGAACTCCTCGAGTCTTTAGGTTCTAAAAACAACATAAAAGAAAACCACATAACCAGTTCAAAAGGGCTCAATACAATATCAAGAACTCTGCATAAAAAAATTATATTATTTGAGAATATAAGATGTGGTAACCAATAGTGCAAAATGAGGCTTCACTGACCAGATAAGTTTGACTAAAAACTGGTAGGTAGCCAAGATCAGGTGATTCCCCCCATGCCTGAATCAGCTGCAAAGCCCTCTGTCTGTTACTAAAATGAGTTTGTGGATTTTCAATCATAGTTACCATCTCCTCTAAGACTTTTCCGAGGCAATTTCTGAGAACACCTTTTCACAATTCATAGCGCATGCTTCCAGAAGATCAAGACTGAACCTTTGGCACGCCATGTTCTTGCCAGAAATTTTTTCCCGATAGCTTTCATGACTTCAGGTCCACTGAACTCCTCTGCATTGAGCAAGGCACAGATTCGTAGATT
>JAURVB010004813.1:0-14002 GCA_033002965.1 Piper betle
ACATACCCCTTTCCTTTTAACTTCATTCCCATCATGTGCACCATGTCCCATGAAAACAGTGGTGACATACAAGACACGAACACCTGGTCAATATCCAATTCAGCCTCAGCTGACTGAAAACGCGTTCACCCATACTCATCCAACTCTCTTTTGCAATGGACAGAATCGGTGGGTCTCTAAGCCCATCATGACAAACCAGTCAGATTTCTACTGATATCTAGATCTGGGGTAAGATGGCATCTTATACCCATTCTACCTCTGCTAGCATTACGACATACCCTGCTCACATCTAGCTGACAAACCATAGTAATATCATGATCAAAAAATCCATAGGAATGATCTGTCGGCTTAACTAATGTCAATTCCACATATGTCTGATCAAGCCGTGAATACACTATTATCCAAACAACTAAAGAAGAAAAATCTGCATGTAAAGAAAGTAGACAAACATACCTACCAGCTGGACTTAGAGCAATCTTTGCACACACATCACCTATAAAATTATCTCACATCTTAATCGGCCGAGAGTGGCTCTGATACCAATTCTGTAACACCCCAAATCCGGTCCATGCTCATGAACCGAACCGGCATGTTACAAGCCCCGGTTAGGTTGGCTAACCCGAACCCAACTCGCACGGATCTAATCTCGGCGTCTTAAGATGAAGGATATTACTCGTCATGCATGGATGAAAGCACAAAATCCTAACATGATACTACATGGATGACATGCAAACTAAATTACACACCATCACAATTACGATCAAAATCGATGAAAATTCTAAAATAAAATGGACAAAATTTCCCTAAAAGTGCAATTAGGGTCACCCTGTCAAAATACTATATATAAACATATATGTAAACATGTATCTATACATCACGCAACTTCATTCACGCAATCTATCATCATGTCTTAGCATTCAATCATGTAACATCATCATATCTTATCATCATCTCATGACATATCATACCATGTCTTAGCATTTCACAACATCTGCAATATAATAGTATCATAAACAAAATATAACCACTCAATCGACTGACATGTGTGCAAGCGACAACAATGCTCCTCCGTCCAAGCTGGCTCCTCCAACTCTGATTATTACCTACATATAGTATAAAGACACGTCAGTAACAAGTGTTACTGATCCAGAAAATAAAATAACTATAACAAGCTGGCTATGAGAGCAAACTCTCATATGAAAGAAAACACATATACTCCTCATGAACACTCTGAAGGGCACTACTGAGGAGCCACTGGGCTGCAGACCCAGTAGCATCCCAAACTTACTGATCTGCTGCCGGTACTGTGCCGCTCTCGGCACTTCTTTTTCAGTACTTCTCGTGAAACTTTATCCTAAGCCCTCTCCTTACCTCCATATTTCTCCTGGCCTTGAGCACGAAGGTCGAGTACTCTCAGGCAGTCGCCTTTAGTACCCTTTGAACCACAAGTCCGGACATGCGCTGTACTAAACAGTACCCGTAAACCTCCACGTTCTCCGGGTGTGAGGAACTCAAACGCGGAGTTGTCAGGATCCCTCGGGAATGGAACAGTCCGCTGGCACTAATCCAGAGCCCGCTTTGACTGTCACGGCATCCTCTGCATGGTACGTGCAGTCGATTTCTCCATCTCTCGTCTCACAGAAACACGAAAACTATATATATATAGGCTTGGGTAGGGAGTTATATAATAGGCCCGAAGGCAACTTTTGGTGGATCTTGTTTTCGAAATCAACCTCGAGGGATCTCATCCTCGAGGGGTTATTAATCCGGAAAATGTTCGGTTAAATGGCCCGAGTTAAGTGGGATCCGATAAAACGCCACTTAACCCGTCCTGCAGACAATAAATCAAACATACAATAGAAAAGATCATAAAAATCAGAGACGAGTCCTAAACGGACCTGGTAGAAGCTCCAAGCGTGTCATCGCGCCTAGGCGGCGAGCTCCTACTCCGTACCTACACATCAAAACTAAATACTAACGCCCGCTAACTAAATGATGCATCAAATCCGACATGACCATCACACCACAATACAAACATCAACCATAACAATCAACAATTATAAATGTAAAAATAATTCCAACTTATCCTATTAACACCTATTTTTATTATATTTCCTAAGTTACGTTGTACTCGATTATCATACTCAAATTTACTTTACTTCATTAGCTCATTTAACCTTCATTCCCTGTTAATCACATCATGCACATGTTTACTTCATTCATAATCTTAACATTCATCATAATAATTAATCAACCCTAGCATGCTATGCTAACAATTATCATCAATTTTAAATAAATCAATCGGAGGTAATTATACCTCACGTTGTCGACAATCGGCGACGGTTAGGGTTCCGTCGCGTGTCTCGGAACTCAAATTCGGCGCTCATCGGCGTCCGAAGCTCGATCGGGCTCGACTGGGTGAGCCCCGCGGAAGATCCGGTGAATTCCAGTGAATTCCAGAAATTCCGATTTTTCGGCAGCTGCTGGCGGTTTTCCGGCGGCTTCCGGTGGTTTTCCGAGCGACAATCGCCGGCGGCGTCTATTAGCCGGAAAGTGGTCGTGTTGGGTACCCTCGGAACCGGCTCGGCGAGCCCGACTCATCTATGACATCAGCGTGGCCAATGGAGGCGGCGGCTCGCTGGAAAACGGCAAAACAGAGCCGGCGGCGATGGGTCGCTAGATCCGGCCGGCCACGGCGGCGATGGCCTCCGTTCCAGTCGGGGAAGGTCACTGGAAGGCTGAGGGTGCTGAGGCGACCGACCGATCGCGGCGGCACTGGTCGCCAGCGGCGGAATCGGCGACGGAAGCGCAACGCGGGCGTGGCGTCGCAGCGTGGCTTCCTCGCGTCGCGGCGGTCCGATGGGGGCCGGACCTGGTCGGGGCGGCAGGGCGACGCCGTGGCCGGGCTGGGCGGCGTCGATCGGCGGCCAGGCGGCGTCGGCCGTGGCGGCGGTGGCGCGCGAACAGGGGCGGCGCGGCAAGGGTTTGGGCAAGAAAAGAAGGGCGCGAGGGTGTGTGGTGGCAAAGTCGTAAATATTACTTGACTCGTCTCCGACTCGAGTCAAATATAATATTTAAGTCGTAAAAAAATTCCAAAAAATATGGGAGAAAATCCCATAAAATCAAACAACACCAAAAAATCATAATGATATGCTCGAGAACTATCAACCCACCCAAAATGCCCGTAACGCGTCCTAACGCGGGTAACGGCCTAAAACTAATTCTACGATCCATTATATATCATAATAAAAAAATGAACTGCATACTCTCATATATTCTGATAACTCATTCTTTTCTGCTGTGTTCATGACGTTATCATCATATACTTGGGTACACATGACCCTCATGGCTCATACACGAGACCGGCGTCGGCTCAGTACACGTGTTCTGAAACTGACTCGACTCGAAAAATAACGGTCGAACTGACCGGTTCTGAATATAAAACCCTGACTCGAATCATGGGTTTTACACACAGTCCCGCTCCTTTTCTCAGCTCTTCCTGCCCGCCAGCCTGCCACCGCCGACCCGCCAACTGCCACTGCCCTGCCCTCCGCTGCGCCCCCGCCCACCCTGTTCCCCCCCCCCCAGCCGCCTTTGCCCCCTCCTTGTTTCCCCCTTCCCCCCGCCCCCGCCCCGTTGTCGCCAAGCATCTACCTGGGTGCCCATCCGACCGCGCCGCCAGGGCCACACTTCACCCCCCCCCCCCCGGTAGAGCTTCCCCTCCCCCTGCCCTGTTTCAACCCCCTCCCCCCAGTTTCGCCCCCACCCTCGCCCGCGTACTCCGCTCCTGGCCAACCCCACGCCAGCGTCACCAACAGCATCGTCGACGGTGGCGTAAAAAACAGGGGCAGGGAGGAGGGCGGGTGGAAGAGGCGATGGCAATTTCGTAATAAAAATTTAACTCGCTCCCGAGTTAATATTACGAAATAAATATTAAAAATAATTTTAAAAAATAAAATACTATAAAATAAAAACTTGACTCGCTCCGGCTTGAGTTAATATTACAAAATTGATTTTTAAATTTTTTTAAAAATACAATACCATAAAATAAAAACTTGACTTGCTCTTACGTAGGATCGAGTCAAGTTTTAATTACAAAATAAATTTTTAAAAAAATAAAATAATTCGGTAATAAAAACTTGACTCGCTCATTTCTTGAGTCAAGTTTTTAATACTATGAAATAAATTTAAAAAAATATAAGATAATTTTGTAATAAAAAGTTGACTCGATCCCGCGCAGGATCGAGTCAAGTTTTAATTACAAAATAAATTTTAAAAATAATAATAATTCCGTAATAAAAACTTGACTCGCTCACGACTCGCTCCTTTCTCGAGTCAAATTTTTAATATTTTTAATTTTTTTAAATTGACTCGTTTAATTTATTTCATAATATTGACTCCATCCTCGGCGGGATCGAGTCAAGTTTTTATTACAAAATTATTTTATTTTTTAATTTATTACTATGAAATCAATTTAAAAATATATAAAAAATTTTGTAATAAAAACTTGACTCGATCCCGGCAGGATCGAGTCAAGTTTTAATTACAAAATAAATTTTTATTTTTTAATTTATTTCGTAATATTGACTCAATCTCGTGCTCTACCGAGTTAAGTTTTTATTACAAAATTATTTTATTATTTTAATTTATTTTGTAATATTGACTCAAGTAAGGACCGAGTCAAGTTTTTTATTGCGAATGGAGTCATTATTAAGAAATAAATTTTAAAAAATAATTTTTATTGACTCGAGTCAATTTAAAAAAAATTAAAAATATTAAAAACTTGACTCGAGAAATGAGCGAGTCAGCGAGTGTTTTATTACCGAATTATTTTATTTTTTTAAATTTATTTTATAATTAAAACTTGACTCGATCCCGCGCGGGAGTGAGTCAAGTTTTTATTTTATGGTATTGTATTTTTTAAAAAATTTTAAAAATCAATTTTGTAGTATTGACTCGAGCCGGAGTGAGTCAAGTTTTTATTTTATAGTATTTTATTTTTAAAATTATTTTTAATATTTATTTCGTAATATTGACTCAGGAGCGAGTCAAATTTTTATTACGAAGTTGCCATCGCCCCTTCCACCCCGCCCTCCTCCCCCGCCCCTATTTTTTCGCGCCACCGTCGGCGGTGCTGTTGGTGACGCCGGCGTGGGGTTGGGGCGAAACAGGCGGAGAGGAGGGAAACGGGGCGGCAAGGGGAGACGGCGCGGGGTGGGGGCGAAACTGGGGGAGGGGGTTGAAACAGGGCAGAGGGGGGTGGGTGAAATGCGGCCTTGGCGGCGCGGTCGGATGGGCACCCGGGTAGATGCTCGGCGGCAGCAGGGCGGGGGCAGGGGCCGGGGGAAGGGGGGAAACAGGGCGGAGGGGGCAAAGGCAGGCCGGTAGGGGGGGGAATAGGGCGGGCGGGGGCGTGGCAAGGGCTGGGCCGGGGCGACAAGGGCGGGGCAGCGACAACTGGCGGGTCAGCGATGGCGGGCTGGCGGGTGGTGGCGAGGCAGGAGAGAAGTGTGAAAGGGAGCGGGCCTGTTGGCTTGGGGGGAGAAGGATGGGGGAGCTGTTGGATTTCAATCCAACGGCTCCCTTCCATGCGCTGCCAATCAAGGCAGCGCATAGGAGCATTCCTCTATATATGCATATATATATATATATATAGGAAGACGCTAGCTGACTAATTAAAGCAACCAATAATCTCAATATAACCACTCAATTATATGGACAAACCTGCTTCCCCTAGCTCAACATCGATCTAAAATTTTACAAGAAAAAATTATTGGGTTTATCCCACATCAATCGTGGATGATGTTGGTGAGTTATATATAGGTAATGGGAAAACTTTATTCGATGAAAGTGAGATTGTCAGACGATGATGACTCTTGAGTTAATTTTTAGATTAAAAAAGACCTGTGACACTTATTACAAGTCTTTTTTGGGACCCAATATAAGCCCGTGACACCTATTATTTTGGGGCCCAAAGGGCCCAACACATCCTTCGTAGAGGGTGTTGTATTCCCTGATCTATTTTTTGATTAAGATGCAGGCATCGGAGAGTTAACGTTTCACGTTATAGGATAAAACTTCAATGAGGAGCTAGTGCATGGTCCGCCAGGAAGCTGCTGATGGCGAACTTGCGCTTCTGCTTGACATCACCAGCGACAGGGAGGCTATACTGGGCGAGGACGCGGTCATGGTGTACCTGGGGTACTAGTGCAACGGCATCCGAAAAGACCCGTCGCTGCAATTTCCCCTCACTCCTTCCATTAATTTATGATCCCTCTTTGGCAAAAGTGAGGAACTAGCTATCTAGGACGAAGATTTTGTTGACGTTTTTTGTTTTAAAACCAGCCCGTTTGTCGTTCCAGCAGCAGTTGAATTGCGCCGCGCGCGGTTGGACTAAATATATAGTTCTGAGTAGCTAGTGTCCGGGTGCAAATCGAGTGCCCGGGTGCCTGAATCGGTTATGAATTGTACCAGTTCGTTTTTATGCATTTTTAAATGCTATTTTCTCCTTAGGTGGTACTTTTTTAACATTATTTTTCTTTCTCCAGGATCTCTCTCCCTCTTGTGTTGGATTTTCAGAGATTTTCGGTAGAAAAAGTGGATTTAACGAAGTTCTCGTACAACAATCTTGTGGTTTGACTGAAAGAATATAATCTCCTCTTTGCTACATTCATAAAAAAAAGTTCAATGCATCTTGAATACAAATTATCAGTAGAAAATGTTAATGTAAACGGTAGTAATTTTGTATTAAAGAAAGCATCTTACGGTGCCTTAGATTCGAGTTTTTTCATCAAACTTATGTATTTTCTTGTAGCTTTATTCTATTAGTTATGCAATTTCCAGTAATGCCTCTAATATTTTCCGCCAGATTTTAAACTAGGAAAAAAGCTTAACCCTGATTCCATCTGAGTGTCTTCTTCACCGCAGTGCAATAATATCGAAGTCACTAGTGAGTACTTATAGGACAAAAATGTACTCAATGAATAAGCGAGTCTCCACCGGTAACTAAACGACGGTTTGGACGAACATTCGGGAGAACGAATTAAACACTAAAAATAGGGTATACTTGAGGCGGCATTTTCTACTGGTACGTACTAACACGGTTGTTTGTAGTTTGCACTTTGAAGTTTGAGTTATATATAACGGACTCTTAAATTAGTTAAGAGGCCCTTATGTTTGGACGTAGGGATTGGGAAGCAAGACTAATTGGGAGAAGAGCATGCATGCATGCATGCATGCTGTTTGGGCTCGGTGCAATGCAATACCAGCAGATGGAGCTAGCTAGCACCTTAATGAATTTATAAACCTGTAATTGTTCTAATACTTGGAAATTTTGGTGGCGTCATAACCACCAAATAAGAATGGTTGGAGATTTTTTCTGAAGGAAAATGAATGAAGATCATGGTATTGTGATGCCAATATTAACAATAACAACGACAATATATAAACATGGTTCATAACACACTCTGGAAACTAAAACCCTACAAATTACACAACCAATATATCTCTCGACGACGATCAACGTTCACATCATATTATACAACCCAAGGACAAAGATACAACATATATGCATGCATGCATGACTCCTCTCATGCTCCTCCGTCCAGGGTTTTCACGTCCAAGTATTGTTCCATATTGTAGTTTCAAAAGGGGGTGCTCCAGAGGAAGGTGCCGATGGCGAACTTGCGCTTCTGCTCGACGTCGCCGGCGACGGGAAGGCCATAGTCGGCGAGGATGCGGTCGAGCTGCCACTCGGGCATGTTCTCATAGTCGGCCATGGTGTACCTGGGGTAGTGCACCGGCATCTGGAAAGACCCGCCTTGCTGCCTCTCCGCCTCCATGAATTATATTCTTATAACAGAGAGAGTCGTACAACAAATTAGCTTTTCAAGCTGGGAAAAGCTCCTTAATTGATTGTGATCTGTGTTCTCGTCACTTGCAGTGCAACGTGTACGTAGGTCACTTATAATGGTGATCAGTATTTATAGGACAAAATGTTCCCAACATAGAGCGTGGAGAGAAGTAATTAACAATGGCCATGAGAATTGTCCGGACTCGGAGAACAACCGACAATGAAAATACGGTTGAAGCGGTATATACCACTAGTGCTTCGTACTAACACGGTTTTGCATTACACTGCAACCTTCTTTTAGTTAAGGCGAATTGTGGAGAAGGCGGTATCAAATGTGCGGCTCATGTGAAAGTCATCAGAGCTAATTCCGAACAGCGAAGCTTCAAATGTGGGAATGGTTAATGAGGGACTGTTATATGACAGCTTTTTAGTGTTGTTAGCGTCCTTCTTTCCTCTAAACACGGGCGCACACTAGGGGAGAGCAGTCGAATTGGGTTCGCATGTGATGAAGAAGAAATATAGACGGTAGTTGCTCGTTTTGGTCACAAGTAAGCGCGTTAGCTCTTTTCCTGCTTTGTTAATTGTTATTCAATAGCAGGGGCACTGCCACACATCGTCTCCGCACATTATATATACAACTGCAAAACAATGGAGACAAGATTATAAAGATCAGCTCGCTAGCTAGATAGTCTGGTAATGGTTTGCCTTGACATGAAATTAATAGCATTGCAAACACAAGTACTCCACAAGAACCAAAATGATATCAGTTGTGAAAAGATTATTATGCCGGTCATCCTACGTACCCGAAGGCCTTGGAAATGTTGTGGCCTACGTACGAGTTGGGATCTGATTCATATGTAGAGGACAACATCAGTTTATACAGAGTTTAAATTGTAATATCAAATTACAAGGTATAAAAAGATAAACAGTGGTATTTTCAGATTGTAGTGACATAAAAATCAAAGAAAAATACTATACTAATTAGTAAACTAGGCTTTGCTACAAGAAAAACATGCCTTGACGAAAATTTTGTCGTTAAAACTTAAAGAGTGTATTGCTGCAAAGCTCGTCATGTCACAAAAATTTTGAATATTTTTGTCACTTAAGGTATACTAATTTTCTTGTACTGTTCTTCCATTGAGGTCAACATTAATAACTCATTTAATATTTTTGTTATCATTTAATTATTATCATTATAGGCCATGGTCTAATTTAACCCAGCTAATTTAGGTAATGTACTTTCATTAGCTTCCTCATGCAGGACCATTGAGTCCAACTGTAATACAAGTATAACCCACTCATCAATAAACTCAAGGCCAGTTTTTGTCTTCGCAACTAACAACCTACGTTTTTGGTTCCAAATCGATGGTAGTTAGGAGGTCTGGGAACGTTTCAAAAGTTAGTTAATATTGACATCTTCCCTTTCCCGCCACACAATGGTAGGTCCGATGTTGGATTGTCCCAATGCCACATACATGGTGGCGTAATCTTCTTCTTGTAAGATTGGGGTAGTCTTTCTGTCATTAACAGGGAGGAGATTAGGCTCCTCTAATGGAGGAATGAACCTCCTCCCCCTTGGGCTTCTTTCCCCCAAGAGAAGCTCATGGTATGTGGTGATCTTTTAATTTGGCCACCATGTCTACATTTGATAGATCACCTGATCATGAGGTATTTTTGAGTAAGACCCATTACAATAACAGGGACGATAGTGGTAACTCATCACCATTGGAGCTGAGATTTTCCGAGAAGGTGGCCTTGCTTGAATTGAGAAGCAGATTGGAGAGTGCCATTCGCTGCAACCAACTTTCTCCCACCCTGGGTGGAAGCGAAACGAGCTCGTTTTGCGCATCAAATTCTTGTTGTTATGCGTGTGGGAAAGCTGCTAACAAAGGCCAGGAGGATGTCACCCTTTGGGGCATCCCCCTACTTCCAAGCAGATGCCATGATGGGACTGATAGTGTATTGATCAAGTTCCTCAGGGCTGCTGATTTCGATCCCGGAGAAGCTTTTCGAATGCTGAAGAGGACGTTGAAATGGCGAAAGGAATTCAAGATTGAGGGGATTCTACATGTAGATCACTTTGGTTCAGATTATGACAATGTGCTGTATTTTGATGGCACTGATAGAGAGGGGCACCCTCTGTATTTCTACAAGTATGGTGCGTTTGAGGACAAGGCCTTGTTCGAGAAGACGTTCGGAACCTGCGAAAGCAGGGAGAAATTTGTCAGGTGGAGGGTGAGATCAATGGAGAACGGGATTGGAATGCTTTGTTTCCAGGAGGGTGGAGTTAGCTCATTCCTTCAAATCACTGATATGAAGAATTCTATTGGTCATCTTGCCAAGGAAGTAGCGCATACCACAAGGAAAGCTGTCGTTCTATTCCAGGATCATTACCCAGAAATCATCTCTAAAAATGTGAGTGTCTGTAGATATACCTTCAAAACACGGTGAACAATGGTTATCCTCGTTTTTTGAAGCTTCCATGACCGTTTCAACATACATTTTCTTAAAAACCTGCAGTGAATAGTAAACTTTAGCATCTGTTCTGTCTGCAGATAGTTGTAAATGCTCCTCTTAGTTCTTATCTTTACGGCGCATTGTTGCCTCATTTCTTTCCCCAAAGAATGATAAGTAAGTGCATCTTTGTTCGACCGAGAAAAGTTACAGAGACTCTTCTCAAGTAAGAATTGTTACATTGAAGTTAAGTAGCAGATGGTTTAATAGGTTGGCATTTGAATCACCTAATGGGACTTTTTATTCATTGAAGGTACGTAGCCCCAGAAAACATTCCGATCGAGTACGGTGGATTAAAGAGGAAGAACGACCGTGATTTTGTGCCCGGAGAAGAGAAGATTAAAGAGTCTTATGTTAGAGGTGGAGCAAAATGTAGAATCGATATTCCAGTTATTGAGGTGTGCTCTCGGGTTTTATTCGAAGTAAAACCAAGTTATAACAGCATAGATAATTCATTGCAACAATTCTGCTTTCATCCTAAAATAACATTCACAAAACAGAGGACAATCACATATATCTATCCTGTGAATTCTCACAAAGTTGGCAGGTAGCTTATGAAATAGAGAATTACTTTGTCTTGCATCCAAGCTACATAAACTTAGCCTTACATATATTAGCACCAAATGACAAACTACAGTACCCAAAAGAGAACCATCAACATTTTCAGCCGTATTGTTAGCACCATCAACTAGAGGTTTTTTCCCCCTCACATTGAACTGCAATCAAATGTAGCTTGAATGGTCCTTAATCATAGTTGGTTAACTTGTTGATTTGACAATATGAACAGGGGGTTGTAACAGTGGTATGGGACTTGACAGTGGTGGGGTTGGATGTAAGCTACAAGGAGGAGTTCATCCCAGAAGATGACTGCTCCTACAAGATTCTCATACAGCAGGAAAAGAAGATGAAAGTTAGCGTTAGAAACTCCTTCTACATCAATGAGCCAGGAAAGGTGGTGCTCACCGTGTACAACTCCTCTTTTAAGAGGAAGAAAATTTTTTCAGATACAAGATCAAACCCTTTGTTGTTCCCTTGTACAATTTCCCCAGACAGTAATTCTATCTCTGCAGATTTCATGATTAAATTCAGTTCCCTTGCACAAGTTTCTTGTGTCGATTCATGCGTAATTGATGAAGCCGCGATATCTAATCATACCTAGCTCAGGATTACTTACAAGGGAAGGCATACGTATATGTTGGACAAGATAGCTTTTTAGAACTTGGGGCACGGATTTCACAGACAAAAGGTGATTCCATGGGCACGAAGATGGTGCAATGCAACAACATGAGAAATGAAATCTTCCATATTTAGGCACCAAGTAGTCATTCTCGGTACTAGCTCCACTTAATGTACATACCAAAATATCATCATTATGTTTAGAAAATATACAAGAGCTTATAGTTCCTAGCACAGAAGAGAAGAAAGAATAGTACAACAGAGCTTTTGACAAGCCACTAAGCAGAAATGCTCATTCCTTCGCTCTGGGGCTTTTCTGGTCCTTGTTGGTTCCACCATGTGGGTCACTTGTCTCTGAGTTGAGACCAGAAGAGTCATTCAAAGTGCCCCCTGCAGCACCACCAGCAGTGTTTTCAATTCCTTGCCTCTTATCAGTTGGTGTTGTCTCAGGTGCTGTCTCTACCTTTTCAAACTTTAAGAGTACTTGTTGGAGCTCCTCGTGAACATTAAGAGCTTCAAAAAGTAAAGCATCATCATCCACAGTACTTTCTATGATCCTTTCAACAATGCTCTGTGACTGTTTGCATTTCTCCAGCATGCTCGATATCAGCTCATCCTGCATCCAATCATACCCATAATTGCAGTTAAAAAAATCCATAACTGCGTTTTATTAAATGGTATTAATCCCACACTTGGCATTAAGGAAAAAATGTCAAACACTGAAGTGCAAATCCATCTATTGGGTCTAGCTTATGTTTAGTAGACATCTTACATAAATTACATATTACAAACACAAATGGAGAGATATATCGGTTATAACAAGATGACTACAGAAACAGGACAAGAGGAAGGTGTGTGCTTCTAAAATAATATGAAAATATAAGTTTGAAAGAAAACCTTAACAGGAGTGGAATGTGTTTCATGGTCCGTAAGGGAGGTGAAAAGTTCAATGCTATTTCGAGCTACGACAAGAGCTTCTTTCTTTTCCTCTACAGAGAAGTTTAGACCGGCGTAATAAGCAAGAGGTATCTCTTCCGAGCTACCTTGATCAACAATAATACTAGGATATCCTTCCGGAGGATCAAGATGATGCTGACCAGAAGCTGAATTGATAGTCGGGTCCACAATCTCAGCATCTTGTGAAGAAAACTGAACTCCTCGAGTCTTTAGGTTCTAAAAACAACATAAAAGAAAACCACATAACCAGTTCAAAAGGGCTCAATACAATATCAAGAACTCTGCATAAAAAAATTATATTATTTGAGAATATAAGATGTGGTAACCAATAGTGCAAAATGAGGCTTCACTGACCAGATAAGTTTGACTAAAAACTGGTAGGTAGCCAAGATCAGGTGATTCCCCCCATGCCTGAATCAGCTGCAAAGCCCTCTGTCTGTTACTAAAATGAGTTTGTGGATTTTCAATCATAGTTACCATCTCCTCTAAGACTTTTCCGAGGCAATTTCTGAGAACACCTTTTCACAATTCATAGCGCATGCTTCCAGAAGATCAAGACTGAACCTTTGGCACGCCATGTTCTTGCCAGAAATTTTTTCCCGATAGCTTTCATGACTTCAGGTCCACTGAACTCCTCTGCATTGAGCAAGGCACAGATTCGTAGATTTATGCCCCAATTGGGTTCTGACATGCTATCAGACGTAGCCTCGTCAACCATCTTTGATTCTGGAGACTGGACTTGCAATAGCTCCTTCATTTTCCCACTAACTTTTCGACCCATCTGTGCTCCACCACTCACCAATCGCTCCCCAAGAGCAGCTAACTTTGATTTATCCATTTCTTCCGATAGCAATAAATAGACTATAGTTACATACACTGGACTACCATTTCATATCTTTTTAGACAGAAAGGACTGAAAATCCATAATGCAGTCTCAATTTTCATCCAATGAAATGCAGCACCATTACAATTAGATTTTTAAGAGCAGCAACTACTAGTAAAAAGCGGTATATTCAAAAGCATGGTTTTTTAATTTATACTTAATTTCAAGCAAATAGCAACTTTGTACTGTCAATTGATGCCAAAAAATAAACATCTAAGTGGCAAAGAATTGTTAAACTGAACACTAGATTTAAGTAGAGATTTATTTGAAGAACAGATAAATTACTCCGGCAGCAGATAGTTAACACGAACGCAAACATCCTAAATAACATAGAAGAACAATCTACACATTTAATCACTTATCACACCGTTCCTACTTATCTCACAGAAATTTTTTTAATGTAACCCCGAACAACAGCAAACGAAAATTAATCTAAAAAAGGTGGATAAACAACCACTAATTGTTGAAATCACTGATAACCTAGCTAAATATCCCAAATACTAAAAACAAACTAATTATGATGTGAGAGATGCAAACTCATTTAGATAAAGTGAATATGAAAACTAAATAGAAAGCTTGCAAATAACCTAAAACACATAAATTAGATAGAAAAGCTCTTG
>JAURVB010004815.1:0-55212 GCA_033002965.1 Piper betle
AATCATTAAATGGCAAAAATAATATGCATAAATATTCAATTTTCAAGATACTCAAAATTAATGATTAATTTTATTGCATTAAGCCATCTTAATTTCAAAAATAAAAATTGGTGTATAAAAATACAGATAATAGATTTTGACACAAAATAGAAATCCTTTTGTACCCATGTCAATTTTGACACAAAGTATAAACCAACTAGTACTTTATTTGATTTTCAAGTATAAATCAACTAGTACGCACGTATCCTTAACTTTGAAATAAAGGACCTTTTATCTTATAAAAAATAAACACCAATTTCAAGTCTAACTAACATTGTAAAACGTCAATTATGATATCATATATCATAACATAAGATGATAACTGATCTTTCAAGAATTGTTAAAAAATTGATGATTTTAGATGACAATTAAATATGGACCATTTATCGGTGCACATTAAATGCTCATAATGATCTTTCATAATTCTAATATCTAATGTAAAAACCTTGTCTTCCATCTTATAACTTTAGAAAATGTTACTCAATGTTCATTTGATATAATCATAAAGATAAAATATATTGTAGCTAACTCGAGACAAATTAATGGTCATTTAGACAACTAGTAAAATATGTCTTATGTAAACAAATATCTAAAGATAAATACATGCATCACTTGACTTTAAAAAAAAACTCAACCATCTAGTTATATCTATACAAAGTTTTTAAGACTTCATTTTATGTTCATGAATTCCAATTATCCTTCCTTCATCTTCCACCAATTCAAAGTAAGATATCACAACTTTAGAAAATATAAAATCAACATCAACAAATAATGTGATCTAATGTTTATATGAAAGAAATAAACTTTCTAATTATTAATTTGAAAAGAAAAATATTTATATATACACTCGCTAAGAGTTATATGTGGTGTCATTTTGTGTTGCTCTCAGTCAGATTAAATTTCGATCATCAACCAAATTTGTATAAAGGTTGATATTATAAAGCATCACAAATCTCAAAATCTTTCATACTAAATGAAGATTTTTATAAATCAATTTATGGAACATGATATCTCCATATCAATCTCATTCTTATGCATATGTTCACATATAAATATTGTAAAAAAAGAGTTCAAATATACACATAGGATAAATATTATTACTCAACCTCTTAAAAACTAAGTCGATATGTGAATAAAGATTTACAACTTTCAAAGTCATCATGCAACTAAAATAAAAACACAAAGCCTTTGTTTAGAGTGTATCATAAAAAATTTTATTATGAAGGCATTTGATTAAGTATTTGGTTCCCATTTAAGAGGATGATATTGAAAATATAATAAAAAACCGCACTGTGTAATGATGAACTTAACCATCAAAAAGGATTTTGTTCTTAATTTCACAACTCTAGTTTGTCATGAAATTTATAGAAAATTTTAATTGACAAACAATTATCTTTATTTTCACATTATTTCTCTAAATTAATTTAGCAAAAATAAGTCTTACACCATATACAAGAAATATTTGATATTTATTATATTTTCATCCGTACACTAAAAATAAAAGAAGCAATAAAATACTTCATAATGATACAAAATTATTTAAATACCAAATTAAATGAATAAACTAACTAATAAATATGGTCATTTTAATGTCTTACCCTTAAAAATAGGGTATATATGTCAAATTATTTAACCTAATGGAAGCTTGTTCTAGTTATAAACTTATAAAAAAAGTTAAAACTAGAAGAAATAATTTGAACAATTTAACATACAATAAAATGTATGTTTGTTAAAGATTCTATAATATCTTTATTAGCCAATTATTTCACGATGATCATGATTATATAATGCAACTCATACATACACTAACAAATCATTGCTCAAACTTTATGATCATTATAAAAAATAATCTATGCAAGTATCCACAATTATAAACGTATCAGAGCTAATCTGATTAAAAAATAATCATTAATATGCTTGAACAAAAAATGAGGACAAGCGAAAAGTGTTTAAGAAAAACCTATTAGGGTAAAAAAGTACTATTACAATGAATTTGCAACAAATAATCATTAATGTATTAATAATTAACTATTTGGTATAGAATAGAACATTGAGTTATGTTTGCAATCACCATCTACCTACTCACATGTTTAATAATTATATCTTAATTGTATTTTTGCTACAAAGTTCTTGGTGAGATTAACAAATAATCTTTCAATCGAGAAGTCCTACTCAATTTATGCTTTAGCTTTTTTCTAGACCCTTTACTAGAACCAAATTATTAGTAATTTACTATTACTAACATCAAACAACTTTACTGATATACATTAATTAATGTACAATATAATACATTTCTAAATTATGCACACAAAGTGCATTTACTATTTGTGTATATAGGGGAGGCTGTCCTGTAGCGAAGCCATCTTGGTTGTGCTGCAGTGTTCCAGCCGTAGGATTTTATCTAACAGCTAGACATTCCCCCTCCTTTTCAAAAATTAAGCCCTCACCCCACCCCCACCCCCGCCGGCTTCCTTCTCCCCTCCCACCGGCGCGGCCTTCACCCCCCACAGGCGTGGCCTTCATCCCCAACCCTCGTACTGCGTCCCTGGCCCTGCCCAGTCCCCTTCCCCCTCCCCTGCTCTCACCCCCCCGCCACGCATCTTTCCTCGCCCCGCGCCCCGCGCCCTCGCCCCCACGCCCTCGCCCCACCCCACGCCCGCTCGCTCCGCCCCGCGCCCCCGCCCCTCTGTTTTGCTGTGCAACTTTGGGTCACTCGGGGTTGCCGTGGTTGCGAGGCGGCAATGGCCAGTGGAGTCGCTGGCTAGCAGTGGGCGGCCTGTGGTCCAGCGCAGGCAAAAGCTGCAACGACAGTGAAGTAGAGGAGCTTCCTCTATTTTGGTTCCTCTGTTTCTCCATTAGTGCGGCGCAGCACGGCCGGTAGGAGGCGTCGACTTGGGAGTCACGTGAGTAGGCAGTTACAGCATGACCGACAGTGGTGTAGGTGACGGCGGCGGCGAACTTACTGGCAGTCGGGGTGGTAGGGAAAAACAGAGGAGGGGGGCGATCGTCGGTAGGGGAGAAAGTCGGGGGGTGAAAATAAGGGGGGGGGCAATTTCATAATAAAAACTTGACTTGTCCCCGACTCGAGTCAATATTACAAAATAAACCTATATATATATATATAAAATAATAATTTTGTAATAAAAACTTAACTCACTCCCAACAAGAGTCAAGTTTTTACTAGGAAATTATTTTTATATTTTTTAAAATTTATTTTGTAATATTAACTCTAGTTGAAAGCAAGTCAATTTTTTATTACAAAATTATTTTATATATTTTTTAAATTTTATTTTGTAATATTGACTCGAGTCGGGATGAGTCAAGTTTTTATTATGAAATAAAATTTTAAAAATAAACTAATTCTGTCAATTTAAAAAAAATTTATTTCGTAATATTGACTCGAACCTAGTCAAGTTTTTATTACGAAATAATTTATATATTTTTTAAATTTTATTTATTAATATTGATTCAAATTGGGAATGAGTCAAGTTTTTATGATAAAATTATTATATATATATATTTTTAAAATTTATTTCATAATATTGATTAGAGTTTGGAGCGAGTCACGTTTTTATTACGAAACTACCCATGCCCATTTCCTTTTAAACTCAAGTCAATATTTTGAAATACATCTTGAAAAATATGAAAAAATAGATTAAAATACCATAAAATAAAGTAATCCATTATAACTTGATTATTTTATTTTATGGTATTTTACCATATTTCTTTCATATTTTTTGGGATATATTTCGTAATATTGACTCGAGTCAGGAGCGGTCAAGTTTTTATTATAAAATTGTCATTGATCGGTGGGGGAGAAAATAGGGTTGGTGAAGAAAAATGAAACAATGGCAATTTTGTAATAATAACTTGACTCGCTCCCGATTAAACTCAATATTATAAAATATATCCCAAAAAATATAAAAAATATAGTAAAATACCATAAAATAAATTAACTCGAGTTCTAATTGTTTATTTTATTTTATGGTATTTTACTTAATGTTTTCAAATTTTTCGAGATGTATTTCGTAATATTGACTCGAGTCAGAAGCGAGTCGAAGTTTTTATTACGAAATTATTTTTTAAAAAAATTATTTCATAATATTAACTCGAGTTGGAAGGAAGTCAAATTTTTATTACGAAATTATTTTATTTTATTTTTTAAATTCATTTCGTAATATTGATTCAAAGTCGGCAACAAGTCAAATGTTTATTACAAAATTGCCATTGCCCTTTCCTTCCCCCTTTTGTTTTGCCGCTGCCGCCCCACCGCCGGCGGCCTCGCCATCGGCAACCTCGTCGCACGCTGCTCACTGCCTTCCCGACTCTTCCCTAGGCATGGACAGTGCACGCCCGGGGTCGCCGTGCAGCACAGCCAAGCGGCCTCTTGCCGCGGCCCCTCTGCACAGCTCGCATCCTTGCCAACGCTGCCACGACCCCTTTGCTCGGATCTCGTCCACGATCAAGTAGATCTCACCGTCGCTGGCTAGGGAGAGGGGGACGAGGAGGTTGTCGACGTTGGCGGCAACGACGTCGGCGATGGAGATGGAGTGGGCGGCCACGGAGAAGGCAGTGAGGTGGGAGAGGATACAGGAGGGGACGCTCGACTTGATGGTGGTGTCGAGGCGGCGACAGCACTGGCCGGCGGCATCGCTGATTGGTAGAGTGCAGCCTGTGGCAAGGTCGCCAATGGTAGGGCAGTGCGACATGGCAAAACAGGGCAGGGGGAAAGGGAAAGGGCGGCAAATGCAGGGGAAGGAGGGGGGGGATTGGAGTTTATTTTCCAGCTGTTGGATCATAATCCAATGGCTGGAATCAAGTACAGCATAGCCAACTTGGCTATGCTGCAACACAATTTTCTTTTCTCTCTCTCTCTCTCTCTCTCTCTCATATATATATATATATGTATATATATAAAGTACATTATTAATTAGTATACACAAAGTATACAAAAATATGCAAATAAAGTACATTTTAAAATATTTTATATATGTAAAGTACATTTCTCATTTTTTTAAAATGTACGTTTTAGACATTGATTTGTACACAAAGTACATAAAAATGTGTATATTATTTACTACGTATATGAAATTAATAATGTTTTATTAGAAAAAAATGTGATCAATGTACTTAAGCATGTTATTAATTATTAACATTTGGAGCACAAAGTACCACTAAGTATAAGTCTTGTTTGTAACAAGTTATTTAAAACTTGTTATCATTTCCATTTTCAAGTCCATTATTTTCGATTCTTTACACAAAATAAATTTTGGACACTTAAATTGATGATACTTATAAATTTGTATCATCTATTTTAACTATAGAATTACGTCTCTCACTTTCTTGAATATAAATCTAATTAAAAATATTACTAATATAAGGTTGAATTAAAATATTAACAGATACACTCTGTAAAAAATAATGATGGCCTAACATTTAATTTAAGTAATAAAGACAAAAATTAAATATTTGGTAGTATTTTTTTAAAAAGGAAATGAACAGAGTATTTATATTCTCGATATTGTTTTTAAATTAACAAATGAGAATAATTCGCACCATTTCGGACCCGAATAAAATAGCTAAACAAATTGTTACAAAAGGAGAGTAACAAACAAACTATGAATAATAAGCAAGCAAACTATAAATAATAAGCGGGTTATTATGCTCGAAACAAATTATCCAACGACCAAATCATCGAACAAAAATAAAAGTCGAACGTACGACGAATAAAATAACCGATCACAAACCCGCGTATACGGTCTAGAGGTGGCTAGTCTTGCCGACTAAAAAAATTCAGACCGTTCTTCTTCCCCAAATCACTAAAATTAGGAGTTGCAAATTTTTTTTTTGGAGGGAAAACCGAGGAGAGGGTATTTCGTTTGTCGGCAGAGCTTTCACGGCAAGTGCCCGCCGGCAAGGTAAGCCTTCATCTCCGCCCTTTTTCCATACCGAGATTCATGAGAACAGATCTCAATTCCGAGCATGGACTCGCCGTTTAGGCAGACTCAGTTGTTCCTCCCTGTTCCACATGAGAAATGTGAACTTGGATTCATAGTGACCAAACAAAGGTAATGTTCGCTGCTCTTATAGAATCGAAGCAACATGCTGCTTAGGAGTTTACATGGAAAAACTCGGCTCATCCCAACCTTGAATGACCTGCAAGGAGCAGCATGTGTTTGTTGCATGCCTATGATTGCTACAGAAAAGCTCCTGCTAACTGGGAACCTAAGAGGAAGCGCGCGAGCCGTTCATGCAGATATTGGCAGAACCCAAACTCTGGTAATGCTTGCTCACCTATAGATGGATGTACTCCAGCCAAGGTAAAAAGAAATACAATTGATTGTTGACGTCTATCTATGGAAATTCGGCACAAGCCAGATGGTTCACAGGCTGGTAAAACAGAAGTTTGTCGGACTTAGAGAAATCGCGGCCATGGGGAGTGACCGGAGACGGCAGTGGGTTTTGTTGGAGATGGTCGGACTCACCAAGAGTCAACGGAAACGTTGAACCAAAAAAATCGAATTATAATTCTTCGTTACATATTTATTAACCTGATCTTAAAAAAATTATTTTCATAAATCTTTGAAGAACATATCTTAAAAAAATTCACATATAAAATTGGGAATTAAAATTGTGAAAAAATATTTATTTTATAATAATAATGAGGGAAATGATAAATTAATCATCATAAAATAATCAATAAATATGATTTATAATCAATAAATAATTTAATCATACTTTAATTATAAAAAATTAGCATGAAACATCTTGTTACAGCAGTGGCAAATGAAATCAATGTAGACATTAAATATATGATAAAATATAAAAAAATAATTTTTTTCTTATACCAAAATAAATCGACAAATAAAAATTACCACGCTTGCAAGTCAATATTTGATCACTAAGAAAAAAATATGATTTTCATGACTTATTATCTTTTTTTTAAATACTGTAATCCTTTATTTTACCTCACATTAGCCTTAGAGAGAATATATAATATTTATAAATTTTTTCATTATTATCTCAAACCAATTGATAGGAAAAATATTAGAAAATAATATTTGATTATCTTAAAAATTAAGTAAAAATTAATCTCCTAGTTGATTTAGTAAATCCACTCTTTATGAATGTCTCCACCACAAAATATGCCAACAACAAGAAAAAAACATGTTCTGTTGAGTGTATGGAGCGTTCAATTGACTTTGATGGCTAAAGACCATCAACACGAGATGAAGCTAGTATGCATGGTTAAAGGATTTTGAGAATTGTATTAACTTTTAAGTATCAATACGAGAGAATGCACTAGTCAGAGACATGAATTTTATTTCTTCCGAAGCTTTTGAATTGAAGAAGAGTAGAAGACCCACGAATCTGAAGCAGGCTGCATAATACACCTCTTCACTGCTGTATGAAGTACCAGCAGAAAAATATAAAGCAGTGGCAAGTGAATCAAATTCTAAATAATTGATGAAGTTCCACATTTTTCTGTTTACTTAGAAATCAGAACTCAATCATGATCTTGTTCTCGATTCTGAGACAAGTTTCCTCACTGAATTTGCAAGGTCCATTACATGCTTATCCTCACACCCTACATAAAACAGTAGAAACCATCACAGTAACACAACCATCATGGACAAAATTGCTTGAACAGCAGTTGCAAGATGACCAGAAGAACTAATTCAACTTACCCATCAAAAGAAGTGCATTTTCAAGCTCGAAAAGATAGTCTTTGTTAGGTCCTGACGGTCCCTCAGCATTGTAAATTTGCCTGCACAGGGAAGAAATGAGATATTGAAAAAAAAAAATTATCAGCCATATATTAGAGGTATTTTTAACAAAAAAACATACAGAGCCATTTCTTCAATTGACGCAGGCCCCAAGTAGTTGTTGTTGATTGTCTTGTTTGGAGACCCAATGTATCTAAATGGCAGCATATGTTAGAGGCACATCTATTCACTCCTCAGAGCTAGCATACATGCTCCATCTAATATCTAGTGAGCTTTTTCTACTTACACTAGTACTCCAGAAACTGCTGGGTTCACAGTTGATAGATCCTGGTATGATATGCACATACATTGAGTATTTTGCAGTAAGGTACAGTTAATTAAATTTTCTCTTAAGAAAAGCTTGTAAACAAAAGCATTTACAGAACTCACAGTGTAGAAGTCTAGATATGCTTTGTTATCATATTGCTTTTCTCGCACCTCAAGAGACTAGATCAAAAGAGAAGCAGAATGTTATTATATACAATAGGATTGTGCAAGGTCAATTGAATCATAACCTTATCAGGCTAAAGAAAGAAATTCACAGGCCCACGATGCCTAATGATGGCCATAAAACTTGAGACTGGAATGAGACCGGGCAAAAATCCTATACACAAATGGATCAAGATGATAGAATGCACAAGGTTGAGATGGTCTACGTCAAGATCAAATGGCTGCAAACAATCAATTTTGTAATACAACCACATATTGCATACGCAATATGCTTTAATGGATAAATAGTTGATACTAGAAAAAATGAGAGCAAGATACACCTTCTTCATAGTTATTTGGGAAATAGATATCACATAAGCTGCAAAGTTGAGCTTATGCGCTTAGGAAAAAAATGTTGAGTTTATTCACCATTAAATTTTTAGTATGCATGATTTCATCACTCTCACACTGAGCCAAAGCAAGACATGAAACTGACATCATCAAGAAGAAAGCCACAGAATAGATTTCATCATTTATATAAGAAAATTTATTACTCTTTTCATGTAAGACAAAACATATCACCATGCAATTTCCTTTAGTTGCCATCAACACTGGTGGGAGTGAAATTCATGACTTGGTTTGTTCAACACTGGTTGCAAAGATGCTAAATTCTTTTCTCTTTGACATGTAGAAATGAGCTCATTTGAAATCTTGGTTAAATTCAAATGATTTGTAGGAAGAATGACCTGAATATATTCGGCCACATCGAAATATAACTATTCTTGGGAACCAACACATATAGCTACATTCATGAGCTAGACAAATGTGAAATCAACAAAAAAATTATACAAAAACTATCCAACTAGCTCCATGTTTTTTAAAAAGATCTAGCTTGAGCTTTCATCAGAGTGCATTTATCGGCTGTATAAAGCATTTTAGTTCCTGATAAATGTCGTTTGGCATACTAGCATTTTATCTGAAATGCAGGGTACCGGCTACATGACTACCTAGAGCCACATTGACGGTGTATAATGAATGCAAGAATTCTATTCTCAAGGTGGCCAGCAGAATGAAGAGTTACAACCACAATATGCCGCAGAGATAGTTTGCATGATTTGTATAATGTTGAGCATGATAGGAATTATAAGCATGATGATGATATGAAACGATTTTGTGGATTTGAACATTCATTATACCTTGGTATATTGTATAATTAATCCGATTAGTGTCATCATCATGCCCCATCCGTGTGAATCCAGAATTGGGTAGAGTATGATAAATTGACTAATCAACACTATGATAACAGTAAACTTTAAAGGGTTGAAAATTCTCCTCATGTTATAAAAGAAAGGCTTTCATAATTAATCCGATTAGTGTCATCATCATGCCCCATCCGTGTGAATCCAGAATTGGGTAGAGTATGATAAATTGACTAAGCAACACTATGATAACAGTAAACTTTAAAGGGTTGAAAATTCTCCTCATGTTATAAAAGAAAGGCTTTCTCCATCTAGTAAAGCCCGTGGAAGTGGATAACATATGATGCTGGGAAAATAAACATTTAATTAGAATTGCAGAATTAGGCAAACTAGAAAAACTTACTGTAAAAGCAGTTTGTTCCTCTTCTCCGGATATCCTGTAAGCAACTCCCCACTAAAACAACAAAAAAAATAAAAAACGTTAGTTTATAATTTGATTTGGAAGAGGATATTTCCGAATTTGTGCATCAAAAGATAGAGAAAAGGTGCTCAGGCAAAAAAATCACCAAATACGTTGACCTTATTCTTCAAGCTGCAAATGATATTAATTGCTATTGAATTGCAGCATCCAACATCTATTCAATTGCAGCATTCACCATTCTTTCCAATCTTATTCCAACCAACAATCGAGAATCAAACTCAATCATACAAGCACGATTAATGCAACAGTCATTAGTATTCATGATTACCATTGAAAACCAACAGCAACCTAAGTGATCAAATAAAAAGGAGTGCCAGTCAATTATATACATATCCATTATAATTTTGTAATAAAAAGGGTCAACCTAGCATACATACAAAACCACCAAGAACAAAATGACCCAAAAACAAAGAGAATTTGGCATGGAATTTGAACAACATACACAGACATGACCATCGGCAGGCTCTAGAGTAACAGTCCTGCCAGGATACTCTGGGGTTCCTCTATGGTCGGTGCTCCCTGTAATATAACAAGAACAACCCAATTCACAACTCAACAAACACAGGAAATTGTGAATCAAATAGGAACAATTCAATTATAGAAGGGGAAGAGATGGATGGGGTGCCTTGATAGAAGAGACGGCGGTAGCCTTTAATGAAGCCGAAGAGTTTTTGGTCGTATTGGAAGCCAGGCTTCCAGATGAGAGAGCCATAGCCAAAAACCCAGAGCACCATTTCCTTCTTAGATGCAAAGTCTGCAATCCAATCTAGCAACGTTGTTCTGTTTCTTCGTTTCAAGTTCCAGGATTGAGGGAGGCGACAAAGGATGGATGTGAGAGAGTTTGATCTTCTCGACTTCGTCTTTGCGCTCGAAATCTATGTTGACTGGTGGTAATGGGCCCCCGGTGACTACCCCGTTGCCCGTTGTGCTTAAGCTCAATAATCATTTAGAGCTTTCTACCAACATAAGGGACGGCAATTTTCAATATTATGAGATGGTACAAGAATTAAAACTAATTACTATTTTTTGTATTATAATAACAAAATTTTTATTAAGATAAATTTAAATAAAATAAAAATAATAAAAATATTTTTGACTAAGGCTACCAACCACCCTCAGCAAGCCAAGTTGGCCGCCCCTAAGCTAAGGGTGACCAGATCCGGCATCTCCTTGGCCTAAAAGCAACTTAGCATCTCCTTAGCCTAAAAGCAGCCCGATCTGGCCACCCATGGGTTGAGGCGGCAAGATTTTGCCATCCATAGTTCAGGTAACAATGCGGCTAGATTCAGTTGCCCTCGCCCTAGGGCAACTGGATCTATGTGGATCTACTGCGCAGTTAGGTCTAGCACCCCCAAACAAGGGTGGCCAATCTCTTGTTGCCTGGCCTTGAAGCACCAAGACTTGGCTACACAAGGACAAGGGTAGCCAAATCTGGTAGTTTAGGCTGTTGTCCAAGGCCAAGGGGCAATCGTCCTATCACTTTATTTATTTTTATTTTTATAAAAAATTTGGTGAATTTATTTTAAGTTCTAAGTGAGGATTTTTAGACAATTCAAAAAATTTCCCCCTTTTCGGATAATTGGACTATATATCCCCACTTCTATGTAATATATAAAAAAACTTTCTCCCATTTTTGACAAAAATCTCAAGCATTCAATTTTTCTTTTTTTTATTTGGGTAGTTGTTCGGTCGAACCATATGATCGAACCCAAGTGATCAAACCCTCTAGTCGAGCCCATGCATTCACAACTAATCATCAGAAATAGTCAACAGTGGTTCCAAAATCCAAGGAAGAAGATAAGGAGGGGAAAAATGGTTGTTTAGAATTTTGGGGACTTGAAATAAGGAGTAAAAAATGGTTCTGCATGTGAGGGTTCAATGGCCATAATTAGGAACTGTACAAGTGCTGGGAGTTCTATAAAAACACCACATTAACATGAAGAAAGGGAAGGCTCGTTGCTTTAAAGAAAATTAAAAAAGAAAAGAAGCAGACAAGAAGAGAGGAGAAGGGGAGGAGCTCCTCGCCAGAGATCTAACACTGGTGATTGTTGCAACCAAGGTGCTCATCACCCACCTCCTGGAGAGCTTTTGAGGAGTTCCAGAGACTGTCATCTACCCACGTGCTGCCGCTTGCTAATCACCATCACTGCACGAGCCAGAGTGTTGTTTTCTTGTTGCAAATGAGAAGGATAAGCAAAAGGATTAACTTACACACACACAGAGCCTTCTTTTGGGTGTGATTGATGAAAGGGAATTTATGATTTGATTGACATCTTGTTGCCCTTGGATAGTTTGATTAAGAATCATATGAGAACATAATAGGGATTAAATATTTTTATGTAGTAAAATTTTCTTGGTTGTTATATTTTGTTGGGACGCGCAAAAGTTTTAAGTTTATGAGTGTGTTAAGTGTTTAAAATATACAATATTTACCTATATTTTTAATATAATTTTGTACTTCTCGGGTATAAATATTATTAATTAGGTGATATTTCTCATTATATTCTAGTTAATTAATATTTTATGAGATATGCTTAATTTTAGAGTTTTGATGCAGAAAAAGATGAAACAAATTAAGCTTAGGAATGGAAAAGGTCATGGCAATTGGCCCCACCTAATGGTTACTACAAGGAGTTCACAAAGCTCAAAAAGGGAAGATGTTGATGGTTTTGGGGTGCCTTACTTAAAGCTTAGTTGAGCAAGTCGAGGAGTTGCAAACTTGATTGGACACCAAAATTAAGTAGACTACGTCGATTTGTAAACACCTTCTTTGAATTCATGTATCTAATGACCATCTCATCTTGTATATAAAGGGGTGGTTATTTATTGTTTAGATATATCAACTATCAACTCTTGGCTTAGAAGTAGTTCTAGTTTTTGTAATTATTTTTCTTTCATAATAAGTAGTTTGTTCTTTATAATGTTTTCTATTTTTATGGAGTAGTTTTTTATTTCGTTCTAGAGAAGAATAAAACTTAACATGGTTTAATTGAATTCATTTCAACCTCTTACTCTTTTATTCAATCAGATTGTTTGAATTATCATGTTCTTAATGATAAAAGTAGATTGATTACCTATTTCTTAGATCATAAGGTTTAATTAGATTTTGGAAGAAATTAATTAAATTAGTCATTGATAATTCATCATACGACGAGTCTTTTGACTTGTTTGTCATTGTGGTCGGAAGATACACAAAACTGTATGCGATTGTAAGGCAAATCTTAATGTGTTATTTTGTTGATTAATCAATTATCATTGGGAGGTAGAAATTGAAGCAAAATAATAGAAACATGAAGGAATGGGAGCCACCATATCATATAATTATCCTAGATCGACAATCCGAGGGAATAGAAGATAAGAATAAGAAGTGATGAAGATTAATTTCATGTTAAGGGAAATTCGACTCTAGAACAAATTTTATCTTAAATTAATAATCTCTTTTGTTGTGTTTTGCTCTTAATTCTATTTTCTACTATTAACGTAAGAAAATTTATCTCTTTGTGGGACGATACTTGGAAATTTATCATCATATTACTTGTTTCAATCGTGTATACTTGCACGCCATTGAAATTAGTCGTATAAAGTCCGCTGTTGCTTGAAAAGCTTCGAGAAGGTGTTGGCTAGGGTTGTGCAGCGCCATCAAGCAACCCTCTTTGTGGTCTCCATTTTGTCAATCTAAACCATTGCTGGCTGAACCACAACCCTCACTAGATCCTCCTCACAGCCGAGAACAAAACCCATCTGAGAGCCATCACCTGAGGAAACCTCCGTTGCCAGAGCAGCGTAGCAGTAGAAAATATCATCAAGTAATGGTGGGGTTATTTTGAAGATTTAAAGACAAGAAGGAGACGAACCACGGCATTGGAGTCGAAGTTATGAAAGACAAATTTATTTAAAGGTGGAAAAATTCACTATTTTGTGTAAAGTGTAAAATTGATGAAGAAATAGTTAATTGTGAGTACCAATCTCATCGTAGACTGACTTAGGGATTCAAATTAAACCTTAAAGAACCACATAAAAATCTATTAGGTGTTTATTCCTCTCTAGCGATGTTATTTTTATTTAACTTGCACTATTTTTTTGCATGGCAAAGGCGCCTTTGGTCCCGCCAAACCCTCTAACCTGACTCAAAGAAGATACTGTGGGGACGACAATCCTGTGCCCGAATATATTTTGGTGACTCCACTAGGGACCAACTAGAAGGAGTGGTAATGGCACCCGAGATGAGAAAGTGGCACGACAAAGGAGTGTTAATGAAGATGATCCATCAACATCAACTTAAGGAAGGCAAAGACAATTTGAAGCAAACATAGCAAGCCAACACATAGCAGGAAATGTGCCCAAAAAAATCCAACAGCTTGAAGTAGTGCTCAACAAGGGAAATGAAGGAATAATTACTCCAAGTAGAAGCATGGTGATATAAGAAAAAACAACCAAAGTCAAAGAAGCAGTGAAGAGATAAATCAGCAGTCAGAAGCCGGACAAATGCTTTTGACGCACACAAATTAGCTATGTGGAAGACAAGTAGTGAATCAAGAAATTGAAGAGAGATTATGCCAAAGTGAAGAGAGGAGGTAGCAAATCGGAGGATATGATGCAACAAGTGCTCACCCAGATGCAACAGCCTAGTGCTGCAATCGGGAACTCGATAAGAGGAGAAGACAACCATCCCACAAAATGAATAATGGACCAAACCTTGGAGGCTAGAAAGACGCCTTCAACCTCCACAAATCCAATTGTATCAACCTCACCTCCAGCCATAGAAACAACTACCACAACATTGAGGGATCAAGCCAACGTCCCTCACGAAATCAACAATTTGTCTTTGATATCAACTACTAAGTCCACCCACCAAGCATCTACAAGCATCAACTTCATTGTCAAAACAGATTTGGGCACAACACTTCCAAGTGTCACAATCAAGTAGGAGAGAGCATTGTTCGTTTCCTCATTCTGTGTGGTTTCCACAGCCACAATACTACCCGCCACCATACTTGTACTAGTGGTATGACCATGCATGCTCCCAACAGCCAACTTCAATGATGTTCCCACCATCAATTGCCACCACGATGCCCATCCAAGCGGTGCCACCAACAATGCCAACAAGTCAAATACCAGCTCCTGTTACAATTTGCTGGCAAGCCAGCCAAAAGCCCAATTGTTAAGCATATCAGTAACGCCAATGTCAGACCTTTGATATGAAGAGTTGAAAGCAAAAACAGAGGCATAAGCTGTACTTATCAATGCATTGGTAGGAAAGAAAGATAAAGAATTAACTGAAGGGATAAAGCGTCTCCGACCATTAGCTGATGAAGTCTACACAGAAGTTTTTCTAAGAAGTACAAGCATCCTACCTACACAAAGTCTGATGGAGACGGCAACCTTGAAGATCACATCACAATCTTCGAAATTAAGTGTGGAACAATCTCAACAAATGAAAAGCTAAAGTTACAATACTTGCCAGATCTCTCAACGGCAATGCACTAAGATGGTTTAATAGCGGTCCACCCAGATGTATCAGCTTATGGGAAGAACTCATTGAGCAATTCACAACCCACTTTCAGTCAATGGAGATCTCGATAAAGATTGAGCATTTAGAGCAATGTCAGAGAGAATCCGGTGAAGAATTTGCTACATATGTGAAAAGATTGAGAAGTTTGTAATCTCAAATAAAGAAACTTTTCATATCAAAGAGCTTGTGAAGATATGTGAGATGAATGCTAGCTCAGCCGCATGGTTCTTAAGTAGTGCACAATGCAATACATTTGAAGAACTCTTTGAAAGAATGCTGATATGTGAGGAACTTAACGGAATTTCGGCTTCAACAATGAATGAAGGAGCCTCAAGCATTGCACTCACTGGGCTTAATCACATGGATCATGAGTCACAAATCAAGATGAAGAGTGAAAGTAAAAGTCCAAGATATACACCCTGACAGCCTCAACAACGATTTAAATGGAGGAATATTCAAGATTACACATTCAACATTGGAGAAATTGAGAGATGGTTAGATGTGTTGAAGAGCAAAGGAAAGATCACTCCATGGACTCCAAAACCTATCGAAGCTAGAGGATGAGAAGAAGGAAAACAAGAGGTTAGGTCATCAGACAATGAGATGTCGAAACTTGATGAAAAAGATTCAATAGTTGTTTGACAAAGGTGAGATCAAGTACAAAGTTCCAATGTGATGACAGTGAGCCAGTCATCTTCACCAATGAAGCTTCAAAAGGAAGAGCATACCAATCAAATGAAGGTTCAATATATGGAAGTGTCAGCTGCTTCCACCAAAGGAGTGCATTAAGAAAAGAAGCTTGATAAAGAAAAGATGGAAGACCAGCTTGTTGTCCAAACAACTTCAACTCAAAAGGAAGTCAAGTCAAATAATTCAATGCAACATGGAAAAACAAGGCTGCGCCTGATGTGCAGCTTTGTCAGAAAGATAGTGATCCAAGGAAGGAAGGGACATCACACTGAAGAAGACACACGACTTGTTGTAGTGAATCGTAATTGTTCTTATTCAAGTTTTGTCATCTGAATCTTGAGTACATTTTGTACCCGCAGCCCTTTATGATCAAGAATCAGTTGGCAACAACAAAGACTTGGCAAATGTACTCAAAGAGTAAGAGGAGTTCAACACAAGCACAAGATCAACTCCTCGCCTTCACTTCTTTGTGTTACCAAAGACATCTAGCTTGCCACCTGAGGTGACATTGAAATAAATGTTTGGGGCTTCAATCAAAATCAATACGATTGAAAGAGATAGAGCAAGCAGCTCAACTACTAGTAGGAGTCACAATAAAAAAACAAGGTTGCCTCGAGACCATGCAAGAAAAAGGCATAATGTGAGCTCATCGTTAAAGAAGCTTGACATCTCGAAGCTGAGTTTTCAAAAGTCATGAATGAGAGTAGGTAGGAATTTGGCTTTCTATCATTATCACCACAACTTTCAAAACAAGATGAAGGAAGTCTAGATTTGGAGACCATGGTTTTCGGACGAAGAAGTTGCTCCCCTAGATCAAGATAATGGGAAGTTACCACGTGTTGACCCAAGAGGGTCATCCCAGGTTGAGAGGAAAATATTGCTATCAAAAAAATAACAAAAAAGAAAAAAGAAAAAAGATAAAGATAAAGGAATAAAAAAAATTGTATTTCACCGACTCTTCTTTTGAACTTGCAAAAAATCGGCGAGGGGGCTAACGTTCGTCTGAACCATGTGATCGAACCCAAGTGATCGAACCCCTAGTCGAGCCCATGCCTTCATAGCTAATCATCAGAAACAATCCATGGTGGTTCCAAAATCCAAGGAAAAAGATAAGAAGGAGAGGATAAGAAGGGCTCGTGAGGATTTTGGGGACTTCAAACGAGGAATAAAAAATGGTTGGACATGTGAAGATTCAATGGCCATAATCACGAATTGTACAAGTGCTGAGAGTTCTTAAAAAACACTACATTAAAGTGAAGAAAGTGGGGCTCGTTGCTTTGAAGAAAATTAAAGAAGAAAAGAAACAGACAAGAAGAGAGGAGAAGGGGAGTAGCCCCTTGCCAGAGATCCACCTCCGGCGATCCCCCAACCCATTGTTGCTACCCAAGTCCTTGTCACTCACCTTTTGGAGAGTTTTTGATGAGTTGTAGAGACTATCATCCACCCATATGTTGTAGTTTATTGATCACCATCATTGTTGGAGATTATCGTAGAGTCAAGTTGTTCATCACCATTTTACTACAATATAACTACTAAAAGGGGGTTTTTCTTTTTTGCATAGCAGAATAGGAGGAGTTTGACATTGCTACTAAGAGAAGAAAGGAAGAAAAAGAAGCAGGGAGGAAGAAGCATACAAGGAGAGAGAAAGGGAGGAGCTCCTTGCCAAAGATCCACCTCCGGTGACCCCCCAACCCATTGTTGCCGACCTTGGAGTGCTCCTCAACACCGCCCAACCGAGAACGTCGCTAGAGGAGTCCGAAGTGAAGGTTCGTCATTGTTGCAAAGAAAAAGAAGGAAGAAGAAAATGAAGGAAGAAGAGAAGGGAGAAAGGGGAGGAGCTCCTCGCTGGAGATCCATCTCTGGCAACCCCCAAACCCACCAGATCACAGTTTTGAGTGCCCTCTTGCAACCCCCAAATCCACCAGATCACAGTTTTGAGTGCCCTCGACGCAACCCTGCTGGAGAATCCCGCCGGAGAAGCCTACCATTGTTGGAAAAGCTTCGAGAAGGTGTTGGCTGGAGTTGTGAAGCACCATCAAGCAGCCCACTTTTCGGCCTTTGTCCAGTCAATCCAAGCCATCTCTGGCCAGACCACAACTATCACTAGATCCTCCTCACAGCCAAGAGAAAAACCCATCTGAGAGCCACACCGGAGAAGACCTCCGTCGCTAGAAAATCTTCGAGAATCAGCTTGCTAGAACAGCATAGCAGCAGAAAAAATCATCATTCAGCCACCTTGTAGGCTTGGGTACGGCCATCCCAAGAGGCCTCTGACCAGACCTACATAGCCACCAAACTCTCCTCAACACCTTCAACAAACACAAGTCGAGATTCACCATCGAAGGAGTCGCTAGTCACCGGAAAACCGCCCAAAAGAGGCCCACCAGAAAAGTGCAAAAGCATCATTCTGCCATCTTTCCAACCTTTGTCCGACCGATCAACGAAGTAGAAGGACAAGCCACTGCCTCCAATCAATCTCCCTTGTCTCTGCGTACAAACCCAAATCGAGTACGGCCGCATTACGCCTCCACCTTTACCAGAAAAGGGTGACAAAGCTTGGCCGAAAACTAGTTCCGCCCGAACTTTCCATCATCATTGGCACTCGCCAGTGCCGCTACAAATCGTCAAACCACAACCAAGCATCTCTCTAGTCATAGATCTACCGATCTGGGCGATCTTCTCCATCACTGTCGCCGAAAAATCTGTTGCCGGAGCCACCAAACTTGGCATTGCACTGCCCGTGTAACCGGGTCCGTCAGGTCCATTTACAGCTGCCATGTCCACTTTCTATCGTGTCCACGACCGTGAAGAGTAGAATATGAACTAGTTAGGTCCGCAACTAGGTCTGTGACCCACCTAAGACGCGGATTGGAGCTTGCATACAGTGCACCACCCACAGACCGGTGCACACAGAGAGGAAAGCAGGCTTGTGTACGCCAACCAGTCTAATCCAATATTATCTAGTTTGAACCAACCCAAAATGGTCTAATTCAGTTAATTATCGCTTTACAAATAATTTGAAGGCCTCTCTAACCTTGGATTTAGACAAAACTTGTTACCTCACTGTATTTTGACACTCTAGACAAAGTGGTGAGGTTACTTTGAAGATTTGAAGACAAGAAGATGACAAAGCATGCCATTAGAGTTGAAGCTATGAAAGGCAAATTTATTTTAAGGCAGTAAAATTTACTATTTTGTATAAAATGTTAAATCAAAGAAAAAATAATTAATTGTGAGTACCAATCTCACCGTGGACTGACTTAGGGATTCAAATTTAACCTTAAAGAACCACATAAAAATCTCTTGAGTGTTTATTCTTCGTTTGCGATATTATTTATATTTAACTCGCACGATTTATTTGCACAATAAGGGTGTCCTTGGTCCCACCGAACCTTCTAACCCAATTCAAAGACGATACTGCCAGGGCGACAATCCCACTCCCAAATATTAGTTAAATATGGATTTGATAAAAACTTAAAGTGAAATAAATTTGAGCTAGGCTTGGTTACGTTTAACTTGGTTTTTAACGGGATATTTTATCTATATTCAAAGACAAGATACTCTGGTTCCTTAGTTGTAGTTAGTGCAAGCCCTCCTCCTTCTTACCCATGGCTCCTGAGTTGCTCACTTCCACCCACTGCACTGCAGTTATCGTCACCGAAGCCATCGCCTTGCTCCTACACCGTTGGAATCGTGCCACATTAGTGAATCACGGAGTTTTGCTTGCAGCTGGAGAGGAGATCCCTACTACCGTGCTGGCGAGGTCGCAAATCATTGTTGCCAGAGCTTGCCATTGGCGGTGTAAGAAGATGTTGCAGTGAGGTTTGTCAAGGAGGAAGGCTGCAACTAAAGTTTCATCCTTTCATAGCCAAGGAGTTACCCATTGCCTTGCGGAGGAGATTAACGTTGCCGCCTTTCGACATCACCAGGAGATCACCCCTGTTCAAGCCTTGTTTGCTTGCCCAACGCCACAATCCTCTGGTCGTTGTCGATCAAGCCAAACTTGCCTTGCGCCAAAGCCAGCCATCTCAGAATTTCGATGCTGCCGGCGTTGAGAGGAAGGAGTTGTTACATGCCAAAGCACGTTGTTGCCTTGTTCCCTTGCTGCCTATTGTCGAAGCCAAATCCCTTTGCTGTTACTGTTGGAGTCCCTCCTTACCGGCCTCTTGACGTCTAAATTGCTGCCACTCGCTATCACAAGGAGCTGACCTACCTGAGAAAGGAAATAAATATTAATCCCTCCACCGATAACGGCGCGCTACCCAAGAAGGATTGAGTCACCGTCCTGTTATACAGCCATTGGAGAGAAGGAAAGGAGTCGCTAGCTAATCCCTCTCATATGTTGTTCATTGAACTTTGAAGCTTCACCATGTTGGGGCCGTGTTGTCTTTGACGGAGGAAGTTCAAGCCAAGGAAGATTGCCGCCGACTTGCTGCACTTGCCACCACCTCCCTTGCCATATGAGTTGCGGTTATCGATCGAGACTTAAAGCTGCTGATTTGCCACTGTGACGGTCAACTGGAGGCTGTTAATCGGTGTGTCCTTGCCATCCCCAACCGGAGCTTGTGTCCACTATTGTTTAAATTCACCGAAGTTAGATGCGGTCATTGCAGGAAATTTTGGAAGTAAAATGTTAACAAGAGCATGGCAAAAATAGTAAGTCACTGTTGCAAACCTTTATCTGGCCAAATTAGGTTATTTCAGCCCATGCTATCATTGCCATTGGATAGTAAGGAACAAAAAATTGGCAAATTTTCCCTATTTTGAGTCACTGTGAGGCTAAATCAAATTCTTTCATTAAGCCATTGCAAGGGACAGGCTATTTATAGGTCAAAAAGTTAAAGTGACAAAATATTCTATTAAGATTTATAAGATTATAACAGGCATTAAAAATTAATTGATTGCGTAGTACCACATCTTACTCATTTCTTTGCACAGCGAGGGCGCCTCAGTCCCACCGAAC
Organism: Piper betle; assembly: GCA_033002965.1. Taxonomy (NCBI): domain Eukaryota; kingdom Viridiplantae; phylum Streptophyta; class Magnoliopsida; order Piperales; family Piperaceae; genus Piper; species Piper betle. The sequence goes on from JAURVB010004815.1 coordinate 21,080, forward strand.
ACACACACACATATATCTTATATTTTAATTGGTCAAATCTCCTTTTTATTCAAGAGTGACTTTTATTTTTAAAAATTTTGTTTTCAATAATAAAAGAACGTTTGGTAATTAACATAGAAGGCATATATAATCAGCTATAAGGAAAGCTTTAGGTGGTTCACCATCTAAAAGCACTATATATTCATTATATTCTATGAAAGCGTAGTCTAATTAAATTCAATGTTTTTGATGGAAAAATAATTTTGGTTTCTTTCAAGTGATTCCCAATGTGAAAAAATCCATTAATTTTTTTGTGAATGTAGAGCAGAACAGGTTTTTTAACAGTTGGGAATGCACCAAAAAAACTATGATAATTCTTCAAACAAATTATGTTGGTTTTAGACTGTTTTTTGTTGTTTCCAGACCTTTTTTCTAAAGAAAGACATTGGATTTGTTTGTACTTTTTTGAACATCAATATTTTATTAAACAATTTGACATTTCTTAATGCCGACCAGATGAATCCCAAATAAAACTCTTCCTCGCTAAAATTCAACTCTTACTGTAGCCCAGATTAAATTTGGATATTTACTATAAAATTATATTATTATATTATAACAGAGTATAACACATTTTAAGATGCCATGTATACGATTGAAAAGATAAAATTAAGTGGATATTATGAAACGTAAAAATGCAAAATGTTTCTAAGAAGAATGATCGAGGAAATAATAAAAAAAGGAAACACATTATTGACATATTTAATATAACATAGAATTTTGTAATGGGAAATTATTTTATTTTTTTATACGCTTACAAATTGATGCAAAAGCTATATTTAATTTAAATTTTATTAATTTATACTAAGTAATATTTCACGCTATGCATGACTTAATTATATTATAGATAAAATTTTATTTAATAATGATGAGATAGACTATAATAATTTAATATCTTAAATATAAATTTTGATTGAATTTAAAGATAGATCCAATTAAAAGATAAATTATACTAATTTTATTTTGATTTTATATTTTTTTCTATTTTAATTAGCTAAATTTCATACTTTTAATCAAAGGCTAATATTGAATTCTCTGTTTCATCAATAAGAGTAGAAACAAATTTTCTTAATCATGTGCAATTAGTAATCACCTGATCTTTTAACATGGACAAATTGATGACTGTTTTTTTATGTAAATTATAATATATTTTTTCAGATAAATTTTAATTGTCGGAGCATCAAGCAACTAGTATTCAATATATATATATATATATATATATATATATATATATATACCAATTCTCTACTATGCGCTACCAAAACACAGCATAGCAATGGTGGGCTGCTAGATTCCAATCCAACGGCCCACAATTCCACACCCCCTCCCCACAACCCCCCACCCCACCGCAATGACCCGCCTCCGACCCTTCCTCCCTCCCTCCCGCCCTTCCTCCTTCCTGCCCTCCCACCAGCCCGCTCTCTCGCTGCACACGTCTTGCCTGCCACCCACTCGGCAGCCCCTGCCCTAGCTCCAACCCCCACCCCGCCCCTGCCCCCTCCCACCCCACTCTCCCTTCCCTCCTGCTCCCCCTCCCCAGGCCCTGGCACCTAGCTCATTCCTCCCCCACCCCCCGCCCTTCCCCCTGCCACCCCCTGCCTCCCCACCAGCCCCTGCCCCCCCCCCAGCCCCGCACCAACGCAACCTTCAGCCACCCCCTCCCCCTTGTAAAACCCATGATTAGAGTCAGGGTTTTATATTCAAAACTAGTTGGTTCGACCATTATTTTTGAGTCGAGTCAGTTTCAGAACACGTGTACTGAGCCGATGCCAGTCGTGTGTATGAGCTATGAGGATCATGCGTACCCAAGTATATGATGATAACGTCATGGACACAGAAGAACAGAATGAGTTATCAGAATATATGAGAGCATGCCAGTTACTTTTTTATTTTTATATATAGTGGATCGTAGAATTAGTCTTAGGCCGTTTACCGTGTTAGGATGCGTTACAGGCAATTTGGGTGGGTTGATAGTTCTAGAGCATATCATTATGATGTTTTGGTGTTTGTTTGATTTTATGGGATTTTTACCAATTTTTATGGAATTTTTTAAGGATTTACGGTGACTTAATTATTATTCTTTACTCAAGCCGGAGACAAGTCAAGTAATATTTACAAGTTTGCCACCAGCCCTTTTCTTCCCCTCCCAATGCCTTCTTCCCCCAAACCCTTTCCCGACGCCGCTCCCATGCAATGTTGCCGGCGCTACCGTGGACGCCACCCTGCCACAGGTAGATGCCGCCTAGCCCCACCACGGCGTCACCGTGCCGCCTCGACCAGGCCCAGCCACCATCTGGCCGGTGCGATGCGAGGAAGTCGTGCCTTTGTGTCGCGCTTCCGTTGCCGCCGCGATCGAGTGGTCGCCTTGACCTCTTCGACCAACCCACAACCCTCCCCGACCAGAGCGGAGCCTATCGCCACCCAGGCTGGCCAGATCTAGTCACCCATCGTCGCCGCCCCAGTTTTAGCCATTTTTTGGCAAGCCACTGCCTCCACCGACCATGTCGATGCCGTAGACGCATCGGGCTCGCCGAACCAGTTCCAATGGTACCCAATACCATTGCTATCTGGCCAGAAGACGTCGCCAGAAAATCGTCGGAAGCTGCCGAAAAACTACTGAAACATGCCAGAAAACCGCTGGAAAATTGAATTCGCTGGAATTCGGCGGATCTTTCGTGGAGCTCATCCAATTGATCTCGATCGAACTTCGGACGCCGACGAGAGCCGAATTCGAGCTCCGAGACGTGCGACGAAACCCTAGCCGTCGCCGATTGCCGATGATGTGAGGTATAATTACCTCCAAGTTAGTTATTTAAACTTAATGATTGCTAGCACATCATGATAAGATTTATTGGCTGCCATGATAAAAGTCTCAGCATGAAAGAAGTAATGATATGCATGATATGATTGGTAATGGATAAATGTTGGTGATCTAAGTAGGTGAATTAACCTAAGCATGCTAATTATCTGTAACGTAACTTAGAAAAATATAATAAAATCAGTATGAATAGAATTATCTAAGGATATTTTGTTGATGATTATTTAATGAATGATGATTGTGTTGTGTGTGATGTTCATTGATTTTGATGCATCATTTAGTTAGTGGGCGTTAGTATTTAGTTTTGATGTGTAGGTGCAGAGTAGGAGTTCGCCGCCTAGGCGCGATGACACGCTTGGAGCTTCTATCAAGTCCGTTTAAGACTCGTCTCTATTTTACTCTACTCCATTGTATGTTTGTTTTAATGCTTACAGAACAAGTTAAGTGGCGTTTTATCGAATCCCACTTAACTTGGGTCATTTAACCGAACAGTTTTCCGAATTAATAACCTCGAGGATGAGATCCTCGAGGATGATTTCGAAAACAAGATCCACCATAAGTTGCCTTTGGGCCTATTATATAAATCCTTTCTTAGACCTATATATATAATTTTATCCAGTTTTCAGTGAGACGAGAGATGGAGAAACCGACTGCACATACCATGAGCGGATGTCGTTACAATCAAAGTGGGCTCTAAATTAGTGCAACAGACTGTTCCATTCCCGAGGGATCTGGACTTGTGGTTTAAAGGGTACTAAAGGCGACTGCCTGAGAGTACTTGACCTTCATGCTCAAGGTTAGGAGAAATATGGAGATAAGGAGAGGGCTTAGGATTTGAGACCAGAAAATGAAGTAAGAAAATGCCAAGAGAGGCATCAGCAGCAACATATCAGTCAGTTCAGGATGCTACCGGGTCTGCAGCCCAGTCGCTCTTCAGTAGGTGCCCTTCAAAGTGTTCACGAGGAGTATATGATGTTTTCTTTCATATGAGAGTTTGCTCTCATAGCCAGCTTGTTATAGTTATTTTTTTCTAGACCAGTAACACTTGTTACTAACGTGTTTTTATGCTATATGTAGGTAATAATCACGAGTTGGAGGAGCCTGTTTAGACGGAGGAGTACTGTTGTCACTTGCACACATGTCAGTCGATTGAGTGGTTATATTGTGTTTATGATGTTATTATATGGTGAGTGGTGTGATTAAATGTTTGAGACATGATGATGTGACATGATTTAATGTTAAGAAATGATGATAGAATGTGAAACATGAATAGATTATGCAATGGAAGCATTGTGGGTTGAAACCCAAGCTTCAAAGTGAGTTTATAGCATATTAGATTGTGTGTGAATGAAATTGTTGATACTTGCCAGTAATGATATAAGTTTCTTGCACGAAACCAAGAGATTTTTATCAAAAATTTGAAATGAAAGATCATGGAAATGCGTCTTTTGTATTAGGAATTCAAATACATCGGGATCGCGATCGATGTATACTTGGATTATCACGAAAACCTATATAGAAAAATGCTTAAAAGATTTGGCATACAAGATTGCAAACTAGGAGATACCACTATTTCTAAATGAGACAAATTCAGTCTCAATCAATACCGTAAAAATGATATAGAAGGAAAGAAATGCAAAAGATTCCCTATGCTTCAGCAATAGTAAGTCTTATGTATGCTTAAATATGTACGCGTCCAGATATTGCGTATATTGTTGAAATATTGGGCAGATATTTAAGTAATCCTGGATTGGATCACTGGATAGCAGCCAAAAAAGTCATAAGGTATCTTTGGAGAACAAAACACTACATGCTTACCTATCGGAAGTCAGATCAACTTGAGATCATTGGATATTCTGATTCTGATTTTAGTGGATGTCAAGCTATGTCTACCTGCTTGTTGGAAGAGCTATTTGTTGGAAGAGTGCTAAGCAGACACTCATAGCTTCTTCCACCATGGCAGCTGAATTTATAGCTTGTTATGAGGCATCCAATCAAGGAATATGGTTGTGGAATTTTGTCATAGGGCTGCGCATTATTGATAATATTGAAAGACCACTTAGGATATTTTGTGACAATCAATCTGCAGTATTATATTCAAATAACAACAGGAGCTCATCTAAATCAAAATATTTAGAGATCAAGTTCCTTGTGAAAGAAAGAGTTCAGAGTGGTAAAGTCTCTATAGAGCATATTGGGACAAACTTCATAGTTGCGGATCCGCTTACTAAAAATTTACCACCCAAGGTCTTTCATGAGCATGTTGCTCATATGGGTGTTGTATCATTTGATGATATGCTACTTTAGTGGGAGTTTTTATTTGGTTTAAGGTTCACTCTGTTTTGGTATTTTTAATATTTTTGGTGATCTCATAAGGTTGGACCAGTTGAAAATAGGCATGTTAGATCAAATTACATGTAATTTTCATGCTACACATCCATACTTGATATATGTCATTTAATTATGTTGATGTATGCGACTATGGATGGGTTTAGTTACGATAAATGTAACGAAAATCGCCTTGATCCTATATTGACATTGATTAATGGACGAGATTCTTATTTTGGAATAATGACATATGTTTTGGAGCTCATAAGGTTATACAATTATCTTCGTGTATATATTAAGTCCAAGTGGGAGATTGTTGGATGTTGGACATAAATATATGCGTGAATCAAGAATTGTGTCATATGTTATTATATAAGGTTGGCCTAAATTAAATTGATCTACTAAAGTGAAAGGTTATGGGCCATAAATTAAGGTGTGGAATTCAATGTGAAAAGGTGAAAATGAATTTATGAAACTACAGCTATAAATAAGGAGGTTATGGTCTCTGAATCAATAAATAATTTTCGTTCTGGTATCCCATTGTACAGAATTCAGGTTTTGGAAAACTCTTCTTAGATTCAGAAGATCAATACCTAAGGTAGTCAAAGCTCTAGTTTTTTTATGGCTTCAGGTACATTTTCGCTATCTAATTTATTTACTCGATGATTTGATATGAAATCTAATAACGTACAACAGAAGAACCGGTAGATAAGCCACTCCATGCACGCTTCATGGAAGCAGTAGGACAACGTGAGAGCGGCATCAATGTACTGTGTTAGGAGTAGAAATCGGCGGCTTTGCCCATCAACTCCCATGCCTTGTTCACAAGCTTTGCTTCTTGGATCAAGCTCTGCATCTCCAACTCCATCTTTGTCGCCGCCGTCTTCTGAAGGCCAGAAGCTCGGCCACGGAGGTGTCCATGAGAGAGGCGAGGTAGGCCTCGGTCTCTTTCATGGAGGCTTCCACGTTGAAGGCCTCCTCCCCATCCGCCTCCTCTTGGTTCCAGGACCTCTCGGCCTCCTGCTCGAAGCTCTTATTGAGGAGGTCTTCGCCGGCGATGAGAGTGTCCGCTGCTGTGGGATGGTTGTCTAGCTAGGAGCTGATGTGCCAAGTGAGCGGTTATCGTGGAACATTAAGCGCTTCATGTGTAAAAAATAAGTATAGTGTCAATAAGGTTAGCATAAAAAATGTAAAATTGTAAAAACAATTAGTGGTCAGTCAGTCCTATAAAAAATAGTATAATGATATGCCTCTAAGTGTAAACTAAAGCCTAAATCATTACTTTGAATTGTTAACGAAAATTAAAAATTTATAATCATATCTCACTAATATTCTACAACTAATTCAAGGGATCTAATAATATATAAATTTAGTGTATTTTTGTATATTTATAGCATAATCATGATCTCTTTTAGGTGGTCTTTCATGTAAAAAAAAATGGCCTGTCTGGTTGGTATATGTAAAATATAGGACCATTGTAAGTGGTAAATATTACGAGATAAATAAAAGTAATTATATAAATATTCAATACATTTCGTAAAATGTAATTCCTTTGTTCGGAAAATATTCTATGTTTCCTTCAAGTGGTCTCCATGTGAAATAATTAGCTACCTTTATATTTTTTTGTCAATATACAAATAACAGTAAATAAGATTTTAATAAATGGGAGACCACCGAGCTAATCATGATCATTTTTTCACACAAAACATATTGAATTAAACTATATTTTATATGGAATATAGTTAATATATATTATGTACTACTTTTTTGGTATTGGTTATTTACATGTTTCAAGCTCAGGTTCGTCTTGATGTTTCCATTTTTTTACCTCTAGACTAATTGATTGTCAGATCTTGGGCCAATGTAGGATGTTTTTTTATTATTATTATTCAAAATGTACTTTATATATCTACTTTTTACTACTAAGAGGGAATTCATTACTGATTAAAAGTAAGAGGTTCAAGCAATCAAATGTAAAACAAAAATAAAAAAATAAATTAAATTATTATAATTTATCTTTTCAATCAATTTGGATGTATCTTTAAAATTAATCAGAGTTTATATTTAAAATTATTATTGTGTATCTCATTTTTCAACTAAAATTTATTTATAAAATTAAAATTTATTTATAATATAAATCATTCGTAACACCGTATGTTGCCGAGTTATGTTAATTGGGTAAGATGACCGTAGCTCACCGTAACAACCCAAACCGACATGTCTCGGATGGGCCTTTCGTGAACGTTGACTTAGTGTTACGGACTTACAGTACTGCATATCCAAGTTGCCTTGAAAACCTAAGGCGCCCGGGAGAAAGACGTTTGTCGAAGGAGTCAAAATAAGTAATAAGTTTACCACTCTTTACAAATTGTTATTCCAAACTATTATTTTCTCAAATAATTGGAATTAAAATTTATTTTTGGCGATTCCTCATTTTTTTCTCTTCATACTTTTTAACTCCAAACATCCAAGGAATATGTCCTTTAATGAAATGACGCTCATTTCCAAAACATAATTTTTATGTCTCTCACTTATTGAAAAAATCTTTTAAAAGTTTTATGTCGTCAACTATTATTGAAAACTTCATTAAAATATACTTTGCAACCAAACAAGCTGTAAAACTTCTCTTATATCTTGAGTCATATGTGCATGTTCGACTTAATTTTCTGCTTGGCATGATGAGACTTCTTCCTTAAAATTAAGTGTTCGTCACGGTGGTGTTACTGTCTATACTTGTTGGCCACTTAATGTTGTGCATACCTGACTCAAGATCTTCTCGACTTCCATTGGCTACAGTCCCCTCCTCTCATCTTATAATAAAAGCAATTTCCAGGCCATGGTTCTTGATCAATGATAGCGCACTACAAAAGGAAAATGGACCAGCATCAGACATCAACAAGTGGCTCAAAATACAACGAAAACTGCAACATTTTTAAATGAGATTTAGTCGCAATTTGATTTGAAAAGACAGATAAGGTCTCTTGTCAAGACCATGCAACAAATCTTTGTAATAGATACAGACCTTATTTGAGCTTTTAACAAAAAAAAGAGTAAGATTGAAAAATTAGGCCTAATTACTAGAAAAAGGAAAATTTTTTTATAATGATAAAATTATCCTTTAAATAAAAATATTAAATTGACTAAATTTAAATTTAGAAATGTTAAAATATTTTAAAAAAAATATAGCCTACAACGGCTAGCTGCCAACGAGCTTGGAGCGACCTGGTTTGACCACCCTGAGCCATGGGCAGCCATGCCCGGCTACCCTCAAGCTGTGAGAGATCAGATTTGGCCACCCCTTGACCAAGGGCAGCCAATCTGGCCACCCTCAGGCCCAAGGGCGGCCAAATATAGCTGCCCCCGGTGGATAGGCCGTGCGGTATTTTAGATAATTTATATATATATATATATATATTGATAATTACGTATAATTTTTTAATCATTTGATAATATTAAAAATATTACCTTTTTGAATAAAAAATTATTCTGATATTTTGTTTGCACCATGGTGCAAAGTGTGTTCTTCGTCGTACGGCCATTCGCAATCTGGGTGCTGTTTTGGGAATATATAATTATTAATGACACAGTTCATTCTTCTAACTGGTTGAAAATTTTGTAACTCTTATTTGGAACATGGTATGAATAAAGTGAGTAGAACGAAAGGGCGTTACGGGACATTGCGAGATCCATGAATTCGAGGTGAATAATGAGAATAAATTGTAAGGATGAATTCGAGGTGAATAATGAGAATAAATTGTAATGGGGGAAAACTAGGAAGTGTGGCTATATAAGGGGGAGAGACTGATTGTAAAGGACATGACTTTTGATGAATTAAATCTTTGTTTTCTTCTTATCTTTGTTCTTTGTTCTTCTTCCTATTTTCTAGGGAGATCTTCCTGGGAGCAGGGTTTAACCACTGTCCCATCCTCCAACATCTCAACCATTTCTCCAAACTCCCTTCAGATTCCAGGCCAATCGTCTCCTCCATGGCACCAGCCAAGCAAGCAGGGGAACAAGCAAGGAACTAAGGGGAAAGAGGTCATCGTCGACCTTGGTGAGGAAAATCCTACCAATTTGGCATCAGAGCAAGGCGAGGGAGGTACGAATCCATCACCCAACTTGATTGAATTATCTCACATTAAACAGATTCAGGATCACTTAATTACTGCCGTTGCTGAAATTTCTGCAAAACTCGACATTGTTACTGCAATCGAGAGTTGAGGTTAGGGGGAATCTGGATAATCGTGAGGGAGTTGGGACATCTCATATGAGAGTTCCTGTTGGGTTGGATATTGATGATCAATGGCAGGATAGTCGAAGAAACACCCAAAGGGACGAGCAGGCAAGGATGTCGGGAGGAAGGATTCCGCAAGCGTACCGGGATGACGACGGGAAGCCGGTTGTTTTTGAGTGCGTCCGGGAAGCCGAGAGGCGGATCGCCGGACATAAGAATATGGAGTATCTTCCGATGGGTGGGAGTCTAGCAATGGTCGAGGAAACATTGAAGCTGGCATATGGGGATAACTCTCACCTAATTAAGGATAAAAGAATTGCAGCAGTGCAAGCACTTTCTGGAACTGGTGCATGCCGACTCTTTGCTGATTTTCAGAAGCGCTTCATGCCTGATTCCCAGATCTACATACCAGTGCCAACTTGGGCCAACCATCATAATATTTGGAGAGATGCTCAGGTGCCCCAAAGAACTTTCCATTACTATCATCCGGAGACAAGGGGGCTAGATTTTGCTTCAATGATGGATGATATCAAGAATGCACCAAATGGTTCCTTCTTCTTGCTTCATGCATGTGCACACAATCCTACTGGAGTAGATCCAACAGAAGAACAGTGGAGAGAGATGTCATACCAGTTCAAGGTGAAGAATCATTTTGCCTTCTTTGACATGGCATACCAAGGTTTTGCAAGTGGTGATCCGGTGAGAGATGCAAAAGCCATTCGTATCTTTCTTGAAGATGGCCATTTAATTGGATGCGCTCAATCATATGCCAAAATTATGGGCCTTTATGGTCAAAGAGTAGGGTGCCTCAGTGTTCTCTGTGAAGATGACGAGCAAGCTGTAGCTGTGAAGAGTCAGTTGCAGCAATTAGCTAGGCCTATGTATAGCAATCCACCAATTCATGGTGCTTTTATTGTCTCTACAATACTTGGCGATCCTGAACTGAAGATTTTGTGGCTCAAGGAGGTGAAGGCCATGGCTGACCGGATAATTGGAATGCGGTCTGCTCTTAGAGAAAACCTTGAGAAACTAGGGTCTCCTCTATCCTGGGAGCAAACATTGCCCTCTGTTCTTGTTATTGCTGTTATTTTTGCATCTTTAACTTCTAAGGCCAGGCTCGGTACTTGTGGCATTCAGCAGATTGGGGGCCACTTGGGATCAAACAGGTGCACGTCTATTGCTGCTGGGATTAATGCATTGGCTTTGAAGCATGGCATTTCGTCGCGCCTTGGCCAGCTGTTATTCCTGTACCAATTTCTTACCTTATACTACTCCAATGGCGGATACTTCCTTGTAATTCGTAATCTGTACAACCTTGGGGACAAGGTTCTTGTAAAGGGGAGGGTAATTGGTATGAATAAAGTGAGTAGAACGAAAGGGCGTTACGGGACATTGCGAGATCCATGAATTCGAGGTGAATAATGAGAATAAATTGTAAGGATGAATTCGAGGTGAATAATGAGAATAAATTGTAATGGGGGAAAACTAGGAAGTGTGGCTATATAAGGGGGAGAGACTGATTGTAAAGGACATGACTTTTGATGAATTAAATCTTTGTTTTCTTCTTATCTTTGTTCTTTGTTCTTCTTCCTATTTTCTAGGGAGATCTTCCTGGGAGCAGGGTTTAACCACTGTCCCATCCTCCAACATCTCAACCATTTCTCCAAACTCCCTTCAGATTCCAGGCCAATCGTCTCCTCCATGGCACCAGCCAAGCAGGGGAACAAGCAAGGAACTAAGGGGAAAGAGGTCATCGTCGACCTTGGTGAGGAAAATCCTACCAGAACATCATGGCATCATATTTAAAATTACACAGTATCACAAGTAAATATGCACGTCCCGACAATCCTATGACATACTAAATGCGGATAAATATGACTTTGCCATGAGATAATACAAGGCCAGTTTTCCATTAGTGATATCTGGGTTTATAAGCTAAGAAAAAGAGTGGTAAATGATCTCTCAAATCATATTATAATTAAATTAACTTGTCAATTGGAGAAGGTAAAAATGCCGAAGTGAACATTCATTTATGCATATATATATATATATATATATATATATGAGTGTGTGCACCTGTGTGTGTATAAATATATGTTAAAATAAAAATTAATTAATAGTTCCATTTCCCGCAAACGATATATAAAAGTTCATAATGAACCAAGTATTTGCTACAAAAAAAAAAAAGGTTTATCTTTACATTTTTAAAAATTGCATAGAGAAAAGTGATACTTTTCTCTGGCCTTCATTACACCAATTTTTGGAGTGGAAAAAGTTTAGATTCCTTTCTATATTTAGAAATTTTTAAAATTGGGTATGCCTTTATCTTTAAACTTTTCTCCAAGCCAAAAATATTTTTCTTTACTCCATTTTATTTTCATGTTTTAAGATTAAAGAACATTTTTAGAGGCAGACGAAAGTTAGAAAATTAAACAAGCTCACTTTTAAATATTTTCAAAATAAAAAAATTTATAATTTTTCTTCACCACAAAAATTGGTGTGGAGAATAAACTGAGAAAAAGTGGAAAAAAAGTATTTCTTTTAATAGTGATTAGTCCAGTCATAAATCCAATAACTTATGAAGGTCGTTTAACTTTTTTTCCTAAGTGTAGGTAGTTTACTTTATTCATAACGCTCTCACATGCTACTTCTGTATGAATATATATAGACTGATATATAGTTACCATAATAATTTTATGCAAATATTATTCTCCAAATCAGAAACCAGGTGCAGCGGCTAAGCAACAAGAAGTTGTACATTATATCAATGCTTTCCTTGTTTTTGTTCTGGGCGGCCAGTGGTAATTCCATAAATGGCTAACATTTCAAACTTTAATGATATTGATTCATGGTAGTTGCTGACATTTCCATTGCATAAGAAAACGACTACCATATATGCAAACACGGTTGTCATAGAGTTTTCTTTTCTCCTCAATTAATACGTGTACTTCACATGACATCATGGAATGTTGAAACTCGGAGATGGGTTGAAGTGAAGTTGTTGCTTAATTGTTCATTTTGAGATGGCTTTAATTAATCCACCAAGTAGTGCTGTAGTGGTCATGCAATTTTTATGCCTAATGATCTCTTATATATAAATGTTCTTTTTGTAAGTTTCATGTTTAATTAAAGACCAATTGACGATTTGGAAAGGCCTAATCAGCTAGTTCTGAAGAAAAACATGTGAAACTCCACTTCAAGTTACTCCATTTTATGGTTTCCTGAGTTAAACTCTATTAGTGATTCATTATTGTCAAGACTCTTAAGTCAATTGTTAATTTATAAATATTATTTTCTTATAATTAAATTAAATTAATTTTTGAAACCAATGAAAGTTTTCAATTAGTATGCAAGTCCTATGTAACAATTTGGTTCAAGTATAAACTAATGGACTTAAGTAGATCTTTCAAAATAATTAAATCAAGTTGAAGGTTTACACTCTACAATTTTTTAATATACTGGATCTTATTTTATGAGATAGATGTGAGATCGAATTTTAAGAATCTTACAAAACTTTACTTACTATTTGATACTCACAATCATGCGTCGAATTGAAAAACTTGTGTTGTAGACGGCTCTGAGTCAGTTCTGAGAACCCTTAATTGACTTTAGTACTTTAAGTTCTTAATTTATCTATGATCAATACGGGGAGATTTTAGGAAGCTAATAAAATGGACTAGCTGCATCTTGCTTAATCCGCAACTTCTTTTATAAAGGTTAATTTGGAAATAATATTTATTTTTTTAGAGCAAAAGGGCTGCTAACACAATATATTATGCTACATGGCCATTAGGAATTCATTATAAACAGGGATTAATGAATGTCGACGTAGGCTGAACCAAGGGCAAAGTACACAAATAGATATAATAATAACACAAAAACCAACTATTATTAATTACAATTTACGAAAGTAGTTTCTGGTTTTAAATTTATAATGGTGGCCACATATATGCATATATTTTTATGTGCATAAAGCTAAATGATAGGAATTATTCAAATGGGACTAAAAGGTGGAGTTGACTTCTAGAATCTGCCATATAATATTCCTGAGTGACTCAAGTACATCTAATTGCTAATTTTCTCTTATGTCTCTATCTTATGACTTAGATGGTACAAGAGTAGCAATCTTTTAATTGACAGTACCAACTAATTTTATTCATATGTTTATCTATGTTATTATATTATAGCAAAAGAAAAATTTACGATCACTATGCCATATATTTCTATCAAGATAATTAGTGGGGGACATGCATTATTTAGAAACGTGTTACTTTATATTTAGTATTTAATTAGTGCGTTAATGACTCTGCTTTATATGTGGTCATGATCAACTTTACAAATTTTTTAAGATTTATTACTTTATTATTACCACAAACGATTATTATGATATGGTTCGAGTTCTTTCCTCCCCTGGTTTTGTAACAAACCGAGAATATTAGACGTCTTTACATTACATATTGCCTTCTTGGCTTGAAATACCTCCATGATTGATCAAAGTTTTGATTAGAGTACCAAATAGTATATGCATGTACATGATATATACTTTAGCTCAAAGTATATATTAGTACAAATATAATCACTAGATTGACATGTAAAATTCATTTCATGGTTCTAGTAGTATTTATTTACCAGAAGGTTGCGTTTATAGACGAAGGATTTTGTAGCTAGCTAATTTATATTATCATTATCATGCAAGCATTAGAAGACTTAACGTATGAAATTTCAGATCTATTACGTACGCTTAAATATGGGATCGATGCTATATATGATTCGTTCAATGCACTTGAACATCACATATTAATATTACAAGCACTTTAGTTTTATTTTAAAAAAATTATTACAAGTCTTTTTTAGTCATGTCCTTAACCTTAGCTACCTTCCATACGCATATATTAATCTACCCATATGAATGCATTATTTAAGCTAACTAGGTGGTTGAACTAATTAAGCCTGTTTGTCATGGAATCATTTAGCAAAAGACCCACAAATATAAAAGATTCTAAAATTGAACTTCGATTCGTCAGAAGCAAAATCATGCTTTTATCTGTTTACCATCACAATATGCTATTCATCTTTAACCAGCTTGGCCACCTTCCATACATGCATTATTTTTATAGCAGGTGGTGGCTAAATCAGTTTTAACTAATCAAATTAGACCTGTTTGACATGGTACTCATAATTATCGATTTAATACCCACTAATATATATGATTCTCATTCACTGTCTAACTTCGATTGATCACAAGCAAATTTAGCTTGTGCGTGCTCTCCATCACAGCAATTCATGCCCTCGTTGGATACTCCTAATTAATCTTCGTCCACAGATATAACTAACACGGAAAGGCAAATGAATTGACTTTCTTACAAATAAGATGAAGACTAGTATTTTCTGGGTTAAAGCGTATGTTGCCAACAAAAAACTAGCACCCATTGTGTACAACCACAGATCATAAACACTAACCTGGCCAATGTACACATTTGTTTGTTTATTTAATATATTGTATTAATATATTGTGCGCACGCAACTTCCTTTGTCGGATAAGGGGATGGCTAATACATAACAGCTTCTAACACCATCCACTTGCGATCCTAATTTGACCGCACATTTAAACCTGCCAACCTCCAATAAACCATAAGACATCAGCATGCACTGGAAACCCTCATAATGTCACAACCCTTGTGGCCTTCATTGACGATTTTATATTACAAAAAGAAGAAAAGAAGGCGTATACCCCTCACCAATATGGTGTTTTCATGAGTTGGCTAAGATTAAGATTGATCATTATCTATGATGAAATACATCATAGGCTCTGTGTATGTGTATGCGTTGTGTTTAATCCAAGTGTTTTGTGCTAATGGATAAGAAATCCACACTGTCTCGTTAATGCAAGGAAGAGCAGTCCTCTCTTGTCATGGGGGTATAATTGGATGCTCCTTTTGGCTGCTTATATATACCTCAAAACTAGTTTCAAATTGACAGTGGTCGCTAGTAGTCCTCAGTTGTTTAACATCTGGGAAGGGAAGTAGTGGTGTAGTCATGGTTACCCAAAATGGTTTTGGGTCATGCTTGGGTTTTATGGGTAAGATGAAATCTTACATAGCTATGATGTGTCTGCAATTTGGGAACGCAGGAATGTATATCATAACTGTGCTTTGCCTTAAGAAGGGAATGAGCCACTATGTCCTAGTTGTCTATAGGCATGCTGCTGCCACTGCAGTCCTTGCTCCCTTTGCCTTCCTCTTGGAGAGGTTCCTCCAAATCTCTACCTCACCATTTTCTTCTCCTAGCAATCTCAAATCAGTTCAAGCAAAAAATTGATGTTAACAAGTGCACTTCAAATGCAGGAAGGTGAGGCCAAAGATGACATTCACCACCTTCCTAAAGATATCTGCTCTGGGCTGGATAGAGTAAGCTTTATACACGATAAGTTGTTGCACAGGAGCTTCCATGCATGTAACTTTGCATTGATCAACTCTCTTGTTTCAGACCGGTGATTGATCAGAACTTGTACTATGTGGGCATGCAGTATACATCGGCTAGCTTTGCTTCGGCCATGTTTAATGTACTCCCTGCCATCACCTTCATCATGGCCGTCATTCTTCGGTGAGCCACAATTATCATCTTTAATGCATGTAAAATATTCGGATTGATTGCAACTATAGCAAATAAATCCACGAGCTTATATGATTGCACCATTTTGTCGACGTTGTTTGATCAAGAATGGAGAAGGTGAAGATCAAGAAATTGCCAAGCCAAACCAAGGTGGCGGGCACGCTCATAACCGTGGCAGGGGCCATGTTGATGACACTATACAAAGGCCCCATCATAGAAATGATATGGTCCAAAGGAGGAGCTCACCATGCATCCACTAGCTCTACCGGAAACCAGGATTGGATCAAAGGAACCATCATGCTCTTCGGAAGCTGCTTTGGTTGGTCTGGATTCTTTGTCCTTCAAGTGAGTCCTTAGCAACTCTACTATAGATCAATTAATCCCACTTTAAACATTGGATTAATGCCACTAATCATACTATCGTTTCTTGATAAAACTAGGCCCATACGCTCCAATCATATCCAGCAGAGTTATCTCTAGCAGCATTGGTGTGCTTCATGGGACTGGTCCAGGGAGCTGCTGTGGCTTTGGTCATGGAACGCCACCCTGCTGCTTGGTCCATTGGTTTCGACACTCGACTCCTTGCCCCTATCTATTCGGTAACAAAAGATCAAAATAATTTTGGGTTTTCGTTTATATATGTTGAGTACATGATTGGTGCTGATTATATCTTGTTAAACTATGGGAACAAAACAGGGTGTGGTATGTTCCGGTATAACATATTATGTACAAGGAATAGTGATGAAGGAGAGAGGGCCCGTCTTCGTCACATCGTTCAATCCGCTGTGTATGATCATAGTTGCCATCCTAGGCTCCATCATCTTAGGAGATGAAATCAGCTTAGGAAGGTGAGTTGCTACTACAGTTCTTTAATTTGTGAATCTACGTAGACTCCAATTCCCATATAATTTATGTGTTCAATATCACTTTCATGGCAGGGTGCTTGGAGCAATAATCATAGTGTTAGGGCTATACCTTGTGGTGTGGGGTAAGAGCAAAGACCACATAACCTCTTCAACAGAAGTTGACGAAAAGAAGACAATGGCTGATGTACCAACTACAATTAACAACACTAACAAAACCAAATCCAATGAAAACTACGCTCTAAATGGTATTTCCATTGCAGAGCTTCCAGCAAAAATCCTGCCCCAACCATAATATTGAAGATTGATTGGTGTTATCAATTATGTATAGTGTAAGACTTTCCATATAAGTGGAAAGGAGAAAAAATTTGAAGGGTGGAATTGCAGGTCATTTTGTGTGGGAGAAGTATAGTTTTTAACGGTCTCGTGGCCGTGTGAGATGGGATTCTATTCTATATATCCTATGTAACCTCTATTATCTAATCAATATACAAAGTTTCCATTGTGTATGAAACATAAATATTCTGTTGTAATTAGAGCTTTTGCATGTCCTTTCAAAGAAGCATTAAAGAATTTGATTGAGTGATCCTTAGTTGGTGTGTCGTTTGCTGTCAGCACTGGCATTGCAATTGGACAAAGTGTCTCTTCACAGTGAGAGCTTGTTCCCTAGATGGACAAGTGACAGAGAACACTAATGTTTGTTTATAATTATATATATGTATGCATAAAAGGAGGAGACAAATTAAGAAGAGACTGAGGGAATAGAGGGAGATGATCAGCTTCCTTGATCAGTTGAGAAAGAGAGAAACAATGGGTACCATGTTCAGGATGGATAAAGAGAAATTGAACTAAAGTGGACAGGACTTGATTTCTTCGTCACCGACGAATCCTTAAAGATCAAAACTACTGTTCTTTCAGTTTTTTTAGGACAACACTACTGATCTTTGATATCTGATGCAGTGCATTCGTAACGGTGCAACTTTTTTGACCAAGAAGCATACATACATTTTCTAAATTGTAAATAATCTTTCTTCTTGTTTTTACTACAGTTCTTATAAACTTTGTAATGTAAAGAATATCAGATCAATACAAAGAAGAGTTCTCTATCTCTTTGGACTTCTCTTTTGCTTTTCTTGTAAATATTATTGTGTTTGTTCGGTAATGTAACAAAATTTTAATATTTTTATATTAAAATATTCACGGGGCGATTCGTTATCAGCCAAAGTTCCATCAGTATCTGAGCTGATCATTAAATTATTAAACTAGTTTGTAGGTTAAGCCTGCAGTTGAATATGAAGCTGTGAATTTGGTTACGTATATACTTACCATGGGTTACAACATAAATTTGAGTAAGAACAAAAAATTATGTCATACAATAAGGTTGCCATAAGCAAATTCTTTTCATCAATCAATCTTTTGCATGCCCATAGAGTACTCTGAATTACGAAAATATGACATAGGTATACACTAGGGTTGTTCATCTCCGCGAGTCTAGACGAATTTTGTTTGCTTGAACTCCAGTAGCCCTTCGTCTACTATAGATTGAATTTTGTTCATAATTATATTCTAATTGAGCTTACTTCATTGAACTTATATATACAAATTATAATTAAGAACTAAGGTATCACAATTGCCAAAACAAGGAAAGATGTTACACCATGTACGGCCTATACCATATAAGTTTTAATTTTATACATAAATTCCCATTAAATAATAAGATAGACTGTAATATATAGATTATAATTGGCTTCAAAAATATATCATAGTTGAATAAAAAGATGAATTATAATTATTTGCTTTCTTGTAAAATTTTTGTCAAGACAATTAGATAGACTTTTATTAATTATAATTATTTAATTTTTTATTATATTTTTTTCAAGACAATTAGATAGACTTTTATTAATTAGTAGAAAGTTAGAACTTGTGGTTAATCGGGTTCGAACTTGTGACCTTTTATTATGAAAAATATTTTTATTATTTTTAATTTTAAAGAAATTAATGTTAGGATCCTCTATGGGAGGTATTTTTATTATATTTTTTGTATTTTGATTGATTCATTCTCATACTTTTAATCTCATGTCATTATTGACTTCCCCTTTTATTTATTAACTAGGCAAAATGTCGTGCCAAACGCGACCTATATAGGATAAATTTTAATTTTATATATATATATTTTTATTACATAATGAAAAAGATTGTAATAATTAATATCTTAAATATATATTGTGATTGACTTTAAAGATAATAACCTATTTGGAAGAAAAGATAGATTAAAATTATTTTATTTTTTTATTATAGTTTTTTAAGATAATTAGATATATTTTTATTTGTAGGAAGTTATAAGTTGAAGTTAATCGTGTTTGAACTATGACCTTATTGTTATTATTTTAAAAAAAATTAGGTAGAGGTATTTTAATTATATTTTAAAATTTTTCTTACATTTTGATTAGTTGATTTTACTACTTTTAATCTCAGGCGGGTATTGATTTTTCCTTTTATTAATATGAGTAGATAAATTAATTACTTAATAAGTGTAGATGCATATTCCTTGTAAGACCATCCATTATTCAAAATTGTTATGGATTTTTCTCTTTTAGATTTTGAGTTTTATTTCTTGAACTGAATTTGATGTAAATGCATCAAACCTACTTTTCACTGCACAACACGTCAACTTCTATATTTTATTGATAGCTTTTCATACAAGTTTTTTTGGGTCTACCTCTGCCTCTCTTTGGCATATCTTAAAATTTCAAATTGCATAAATCATTACATAACTATTCAGTAGGGGTGCAAGTGGCTGGCCGGGTTTATTATTTTACCGAGTCGTTTAAAATCAAATTAAAATAAAATGACTTCATATTTTTTTACTATTGTAAAAAATGGTAAAAAAAGTGGTAAGTTTAACCACACCATTTTTCATTTTAAAATTATAAGTGTAGAAGCTTCTACCATTACCACTTATTTAGGTAGTTGTTTATTTTTGTAGTAAAAGTTTACTATTGTTGATTTATACAAATAAAAAATATTATTATTGATATGTTTATTTAATTTTATACTATTATATTTTCAAAAGTTAGTTTAATGTAGATAGATATATGGTAGAGTTTTGTGATTTTGACATGGGTTTTATGTTGTCAAAGAATTATCTAAAATTAAAATTTATTGTTTGTTAACTGTTTACCGGTAGTTAAAATAGTCTCAATTCAATAACAACAGAGCATAGTTAGAAAGCAATAAATGGTGTGATAATAATAAATGATTGAATAAGTGATAAATAGTAATGGTAAATGTCTTCAACCACACCGTAAATGCAATCCTTGTAACCTATTGAGTTATCTTCGTTGATATGCTCAAACAATGGAGAGATGCATAAAGTAAAAATGATTTGTTGATTTACCAATGCTCCTCCCCAATTTCTATAAGTTTATGCAGACCTCACCAAAAGTAGTGCCAGATTTTGTCGCTCATGCTGAGGGGTGTAATCAAGTCAAGCTTACTTGTGAGTAAAAAGCATTCGGTTTGATTTGAACTTGTACTCGTTATTCTAGAACTTGAACAGATATTTGGCTTGATAATAATAATTCAATGAACTCTAAACAGTGATTGAACAAAGCAGTGTTCAGTTCAATTCAGATTGAAACTTGAGCTTGATACATTTTACCTTGATGAAATATTCAACATGACTTTAATTCTTATTATATTTTTTGTTCTAAGAATTAATAGCATATATGCCAACTGGATTCTTATGTGTTAAAATTTTGTCACTTCCACTTGCGAATTGAAAATTCTTACCATAAAAATTGATTTTGAACTCAATAGAGCCATCAAACTACTTGACCCGATTTGGTTTAATTTATCATGAAATTAGTTTAATTAAACATGAACGAAACTTGAGAAAGTGAGTTTAATATATAACTTGGTACTGAACTAAGTTTGAGTGAATTAGGTTATAAACATATTGAATATGAACAAATTAGTGTTCGACTCAACTCATATGCTGCACATTATTCACAAGTTGCAAGGTTTGTTGGACTATGATTTGATGCCAACTATATCAAATGTCGCACGTGTCACACTTGTATGTGCCTCTACATGTGTTGGGAATTGATGTGGCTGGGAAGACACGCCAGTCTAGCTTGAGCCCTACTCAGCCAACCTGCAAAATGTACTGACCCTCAAACCAAGGTAGGGAGATAGCCAAGGTCCCAAAGTCTTTGTAGAGCCCAAGTTTGGCTCAGGATCAATGTAAAACCTGGCTCGATGGGTCTAGTGTTTTTATGACTGGTTTGATTTTAGGTTCAACTCGGTTAGCGTGTAGCCGATCCGGTTTGATCGGGTTAGCGCTAAGTGGGCCCTTGTGTGTTATTATGGACTGACATTGGGCGCGTTTCCTGTTGAGTATTATCTGATTAGTTACAATTGTCAAGTCATAACCTTGTTGTTGTTCATCCTGTCTAGGGTTGTGTGTCGCATTAGAGTAGTGTTGCATGCATCCTCGGCATACCCTCAAGCCATAGTCGTATTTAGAAGCCATCTTGCCACTTTTTAACTCTTTTTCCCTTCATTTCTTTCCTCCATTTCCTTCTCTTTTTCTTCTTTTCTTTCTTTTCCTTCTTTTATCCTTGCCGTGACTAAGTGGCTGCCCTAGGTGGCTTCGAGTAAGGTTTTTTATAAAACCTGCCCCCTTTTCTCTCCCCCTCTCTTCTCTTCCCTCCACCCTTGGCCATCTCCCAGCCCTCTTCTCCCCCTTCTTCCTCTCTTTTCTCCTATCCTTTCCTCCTTCTTCCTCCCCTTTCTTCCCCCTTCTCTTCTTCTTCCTCCAGGTAGGCTTTTCTTTCCTTTTCTTTGGTTATTTTTGCATGTTTGGCATTGTTTCATGCAAATCTTGTTAGAATCATGTAGGTCATTTTATTTTGATCATTTTGGTATATTATTTAATATATTTTACATATTAGATTATTATAAAAATTTGATTTTATATAAAGTTTACACCTTTATTGATATTTCGGTTGTGTTTTGTATGTTTGTTGATTATGTATGGTAAAACACTACCTAAATTACATAATCAAGATTCTAAAAATAAAAAGATTTGAACTTTATAATTTTGGGTCACATCTGAGTCACCTCGGATGGTGCATTAAATCTTAATTAAATAAGGAGCATAATATTAATTTTCATGCGTATTTAATTTTAAAATGAACCCATAATGTGATCTTTATTAATTTGACAATAAAATTAATTAAATTTATTAAATGATAAAATATTTAATTAATAAAAATTATTAATTACACAATTGGGTTAAGTGATTACAATATCTCAATTCGCTCGCCGGGGCTAATCGAATTCAATCGATTTGATATTCATCAGTCATCGATTAAACCGTTAGGTTATCAACCAAATTACTAATTAGATTATATCATTTTAATAATAATTTAGATGTTCAAATCCCTCAATACATCAACATCTTCTAATATCTTAATTGTGTGGGTTTAAGCCCAGCTGATGGTCCTAATATACTAACATCACACTTATGATTTTTGCATATGATTTATTAACATGTTCAGCTCATTATACAATATCAGAATGCATGTGTGAGCACACTTATCAAATCATGTCAATTGCATGTTATTTAATTTCTTGTTACATGCCATGCATCCTTACTGTAACTAGGACTGTTCATGTATAACACACATTCATCACACAGAAGTGTATAGCTATCCACATCACTTAGGCCGCTCAGAGTTGGGGTTGTTGAAGTAGGATGAGAAGCTCTTCTCAGGTCCATTAGGATTCTTTTCTATTTGATCTTCTACTTGGCTCATGTAATTTGATTTACATCGTGGAACGCAGTTAGTGACATTTTATTTGATCTACTCTCCACTGGTCATTTAATCGATCTTCCGAATTAATAAAACCCCAAAGATCAGATTCCTTCGTGAGATTTCGAAAGTTATAAGATCCCGTCCAAAGTTAAATTTTAGCACTATTTGAAATGGTCATGCCCAGACCTTATACATATATTTTAATTTTGGATTTTGACTTGTACGCGAGATGGATGGGATGTGTGACGTCATCGAGTGGCCCGATTGAGTACCCACCTGTGGTGCTCGGTGACGGTCTTATGTATATGATATCAGCTTATTACCTACTAGTAGTGTATATTTCAGTAGTATATTTCGGTATGTACGCCTCCATCGAGTATATCTAAAGTGTGCAGTGCTACAATGATTACCACTAAGGCCCTATTGGCCATTTTACCTGCATGTTACCATGGGATATTATCCAATCTATTTGTACAGTTACTAGTGATTATGATTATGATTAAGCCTTATTGTCTATTTGCTTATCATCAGTGTATTGTGAAGTTGTTTCATTTCATTTCCTTGTGGATAATTATTTTATCCATTTGATATTGAGATTTTTTTTCCTATTAGTTATTTTGGATTTAGTGACTCTCGTTGCTAACATGTTTTATTATATTATGTAGGTGAACAGACTTGATGTTGGCTTGTGTAGCTGGGCAATTACGATGACCTTGGTGGATGCTAGGCTAGTTTTTGGTGTTGTGGCTTTTGGCGTGTTGTGGTGTGTTCCTTGTGGACTTTTATTATTTCTGAATATGTATGACATGCTTATGTTGATGTTTTGAGAGTATTGATCATGTGATGATGTTGTGGTTGTGTGGCCTGTGGCCTTGAGACTTGTGATGTGACCCATGTCAGCTTGTGCCTTATGATATGATATTATTGCAGTTGTGAACTTTTGTTTACTTAACTGCATTTCTTATGTTTTGCAGAGGAAATACTCTAGGGCACGCAAGTCTAAATTATTTTGTACAAGTTTCTCCAAGCTTTAGAGTCCTAAACTAATAGTTAATAAATATTCAGGTACGTGAAACCATCTACTTGTGCAAGTATAGGGAGTGAAAAAGGAATATGGCTTGGAAGAGCTTTCACAATTGAATTTGTAGGAAAATGACTCATGTGAAGACCGGGCAAACCAATAACTTGATGAATGTGAAATTTGTATTAAATATAATGTGAATGATCTACAAATGTAGCGTAATGTCTTGTAAATGCTTTAGTGAATGCCAAGTGATATAATGAAATGTTCTGTGATTGAATGATAATTATACAGGTTGCATAAAATTTTCCATCGTTCTATTTACATGGAAGACTTTATCGAATTTTTTCTATAAACTTAGTTTCCTTAGTAAATGCAACTCATTTAGGTTGTCTTATTTGCATAAGTCAAACCCTAGTTGTCTTGTATCCATTTTGGGTATTGTGTGCGCATTAGTTTCTCTTAGGTTTTATCTTTTAATGCCTTGAGTGGTTAGATCATTCTTGTGTTGGTTCATCATTTTAATGGGTAATGAATTAATATTTCAAAATTTATTAGTTTGATTCGAGTGGCTCTGTAGGTCGAATCAAAGTGTTACACTCAATCTCGAGCTTGCGCTCGACTTTGGGATGGCTGATCTAATTTGGTTTGGCTGTGAGTATGGCTGCCCCCTTATGTCCAAGGGATCTTTACAAAAGCTGTTGTGGTCATCTTTTTGTAGATTATATTAAAAAATAAAAATAAAATGGAGGTCTCTGAAAAATATTCCCCCTTATTTACAAAAATAATATTCGTAATTAAAGGTATTAGTTTTAAATATAATTGTATCCTTTTATTATTATAAATAGAAGAATAGTGTTTTAAATTATCTAAAAGTAGAGTCTAAATTGAGTTTAGCAATTCTTAAGTACGTAGATTTCTAAATTAACAAATTCATAAATATCAACTAATGAATAAATATAATAGATAAGATTATATACAAAAACTAAATATCTACTGTAATAAAAATCAAGTATTACAAATAAATATTACGGACAAATTTTTATCAAATTTTGTTATATTCTAAGTCAATATAAATTTATGCAAAAATCTAAATTATTTAAGAATAAAAGTCAAAATTATATCTTGGCGTGCATTGTGCCGGCAAGCGGTTTATTTTATTTTATACTTAGAACTCCTTCGCAAGGAGTGACTCTTTGTTCTCGAAGAATAAATAAATACACAATTCATCTTTTATTTTTAATTTTTTATATACAAATTTATTTATTTTTATTAACTTTCTATCGTCTCTCCTTGTTTCTCTCTCCCTCGCTCTCTCCTCCATGAAACGATTCTCACAGCTCCCCTTCTCAGAACACCATTCTTTCTTCTTCTTCTCCCGCATTCCACTTTTTTTATTTGTTTCTTGCCTTTTGTGATCACTTTTGCTTTTGTTTACTTTGACGTTCATACCATTGCATGTTAGCATCCAAGTTAATCTGGGTGCTCTAGTTCTGAAAGCTTTGCGTTATGTTGTGTAGATACAAGCAGTTTGAGTGTCGCTTGTGTTTACTTCTTTAAGTAGTTGAATAAAACAAGTGTTCTTTTAATATACTTCAAGCTGCTTCAATTAAGTGCACTTATGGCCATCTCAATGTAACTGACTAATTGTTCTTCTACGTACAATCTACCGAATGTTATGTCATTGTTTGTTACCTGACTGCGCTCATGTTAGTGTCTTTAATTCTTGAAATGGATGTGTTCGGCGTCTTGATTCCAATGCCTTTGAGTTTAGATGGATGACATGGATGAATTGCCGGATGTCATTGTCCCATGCATCCTCAACCACATCAACCACGCCCGTGATGTGGCTTCCTGCTCCTGTGTCACCAAGCGCTGGAAGGAATCCGTGCCTCACATCAAAAGCCTCTACTTTCCACGGAGTGTGTTCGATAACTCGCGGGTGGATCTGGATGCCGCTTTGAACAGGATGATCTGTTCGGTTGAGTATTTGGAGGAGCTTACTGTGTACTGCCCTTTTTCCAGTGCCAGCCTTGCCCATTGGCTGTCAGTTAAAGGCAGGCAGCTCCGCCACCTTGAGCTTCGAATGGATACACTCTCAGAGACAGCTATGGAGGATGGAACGCCCTCCAAAATTGACTGCGTTGGATTGGGGAGGGTCTTGAGTCCCTGGTCATGTGGGGTTTATCAATGACTAGTTCTCCCAATTGGGGGGTGTTTCATAAGCTGAATAGTTTGCAGATAACAGCGGCAAGATAGAAGCATGATGCCCTGGCGGATGCAATTAGTATGTGTCCGAATCTTAAGCATTCCGTTTCGATTGAACTGCGGCAACTTGAAGAGTGCAGGTTGGATTTTTATGGGAAGGGGGATTGCTCACTCAGCTTAGCTCCTCAAAGCTAAATTCTGTAGAGGTTGATGGCTGTGGTTGTGTGCAGGTCAAAGAAACTATTGCTTGAGGAATCTTACTATCTCAAACAATGAGGGTAAGTTTGTCCCGCCTGATTACCAAATTGAATCCTAGAAATGTTTTTATCTAATATTTTGTTATTGATGGTACACTAAAAATGTAAAGTAAAGTTTGCAGAGTGGAGTTTGGTAAGCTTCCTTGTTTGGAATTCTTAACTGTGAGAGGAGTTCAGTGGACTTGGAGTGCTATGAGTTCTATTCTCCAAATTGCAACCGAGGTGAAACATCTCGTAATGAAGGTGGAATTTACTGGTGATTATGATCAGCTGGAGCCGTTTCCGGTGCTTTATTTGGTTGGTTTCTTCAACTGCCATCCAAAACTTCAAACATTTGGCATTCACGGGGCCATGTTTGCAGCCCTGTCACAGAAGGGCAGCTTAAAACATGTGAGCTTGTTGGCATTAAATTTTGGTTTGCTACATTGATGGTCAATATTGTGCTAACCTTTATCAATTGCATTTCAGCTAGATTCGAAATTTTCCATACCTAGTTTGGAGGAAGTGATGAGCACTGTAAGATCATCACTTAATGCAGAACAGAAGATGAGTACCCTGGAGTCCCTGCTTAGACACAGTAGCAGGTTAAAGAAAATGGTTGTTAGGCTCTCCCAGATGAAAAACTGCCATATCAGTGCAGATGAATTTTTTGAAGAAGTTTGCAAATTCAGAAGCCTCAATGACAATACTGTTCGCGTAGAGTAGGAGCAAAATAACAGCATTGGATATACACCACGGACATGCTCCCAGTGAGAATTTTTCTATTGTATTCATTGTTTAATGGTCTGTTGTTTTATCCAATCCAAATTTCAAATTTGACGAAAATTTTCAAATGAGCTTGTTACCAAATAAAAAGGAGTTCATTTTGGCTGTCATTGTTCAAGAGACCTGGCCTGAGTTCAGCTTGGGCATCGGAGCGCCCTTTCTTTTCCGCTCAGCCTAGTTTGTTAGACTCGAACTGTTCTGGACGGGAGTTTAGCCTTTTGATTACCATTTTTGTTTTCTAAAACTTTATTTGTTTATTTATTAAAAAAAAACTTAAAGCTAGCTAAATTCAACAGTATTTTCTTAGAAAGTGTGCTCTAAGAAAGCTCAAATCGACTGGCATTGATCATGACCATGTAAGTAAACTTTTTTATAGCTATTTCGCTATAGAATTCAATTACCAAAAAACTTGTTTTTAAAATAATTTTTTTAACTTGTGGAAGACCATAAAATGATGTTTCAAAAATTACCACTGTTTGTTAACAGCCAACTATTAAATCATGAAAGATTGGTGCAAAAAGATGCAACTTCTTTACTGGGTTTGAGGCGCAAAACCTCATCCTCGTATTAGCACCAAGAACACAGATAAGTTTCTGGTTTCCAAAAGAAACATGGCGCCTTATGAGAGGATTTGAAATACAAACTTAGTAGGCAATGACAAAGGAGAACAAAGATATAGGCCTTTCATCTTATTAACAAGCCTTTTCATTGTTACATCCCATGCGCAAGTTTACTTGCAACATGTTTTGTTCCACATCAATTTTACTTTTCTTTGGAGCTACACATTTGCATTTACAACAAAACTTATGTACATTTCATCAATCTTATTCCAAACAAGAGAATAAACTTAAAAACAACTAAAAATAAAAGGAAAACAAAAACAACAAACACTAAGAAAACGCTAGCAAAGAGGAAAACATTGCTTCGGAAATATTCTTTAGATGAAATTTCAGTTAAGAACCCCAAGTTCAGGCGAAGTAGAACTGGTCGATTTATTCATTTTCTCGCTTAGTTTTTTCAGAATGCATGCCACTGCTAGTTTTGCACTCAGACTCGACTGACCGCGGGTCAAGCAAACAATTCCACCAAGGAGAAGCAGACCATTTGCTACCAGTAGTTTTGAAGGCTTTTTAAATGAACTCCTCAGATTTGCTTTCCTTTCCGAAGTCATAGTTTCAGAAGGGCTACCTTGAATCAACTTGTTCTCTAAATCCAAATCTAATGGAACCTGGACAAGAAGAAAGGGCTTAGTTATGTAGATTAAGGTCGCAACTAACTGAATAAATTGGCAGTAGCGGAAATTAGTGCAAGAGGATTGAAGGGTGCAAATGAGGAATTTTTAAAAACCTATGCAAAAAATAGCCTCAAAATATCAAGCACATGAAGACACTTTAACCCAAATTGTTGTGTCTAAAAGGATCATACAGAAACTCAAGTAAAAGCATATGAAAATCAGGATTTGAAAAAAAAAGAGAAGTAAATATAGTGAAATAAGCAAACTGCATGACAAAAATGACAACATCACAAACATCCCCACCTTTTGAACAAGTTTGACAGCTGAAAGGTTCGATGATAAACCATCATGGCTCACTGAGGAATATTTTCGTAAAGCAGCATCCATTTTACATATATAACTCCAAATTCCTTTTGAAAAAGCAAGTTTGGCCATCTCCGCATTCAAGCCAGCATCTTCTTGATGCACCATGGCGATCTCACAGGCATCTCTACCAGGAACTACAAAAGGGACACAAGACGTTTAACACACATATCAAGGCATTTTATAAAGATCAATGGAAGCATTCCAAGCATATAGAGCAAGTGATAGAGTTTAAGCTTGACCTCTCCTAATTCTCCAACCCGATCTGAAAAATCTGACTCGGACAAATTTACTTTGCCTTGGAGCCAGAGGTGACTCACATTCCTTGAACAACAAACCAGGATTTTGATTAAGGAATTTAGATAACAAAATAATTGGCATAAGAGAGAATCAAATTAATGTATTTACCAACTGAATAAGAAAAAATTTTTTTTAGCAAGTTAGAACTCGGACAAATAAAATAGACTGTCAAGGTATCTACAAAACGAATGTCATCAGATGGCACAAGTAAGAAAAGTAAAAATCCTGTACGGATACATTTACACGGGAATTAGTATGGGTATAGTAGTTCGACTCCCATTTCATTGTCAAAATGGTAAAGTGCACAGTAAGACTTATAATTTGAGTGATAGATTACATCAGATATGCAAATCATTGACCACAAACATTCTTTTCATAAATATAAGAAAATAACAGCTGGCTTTCTGCGAGTGAAACAAAATGAAACCTGAAAACTTGCATAGAACATGAAGACTGATTGTATCGTGATGAAAAGACTGAAGACAATCACAAATCTAACATGTATAAAAAAAGGATAGAAGCAATGATTGGACATTGACTAGCTTACTTTAGAAAAACAATAGAACGTTTTCTCATTTCCCTCCCATAGACGCCAAGCCAACACATACTCCCTGGGCGTTAACAAGGAAATTTTTTTATTGTACGCCCGATTTCTAGCCCAGTGGCTTCATCATTCTGCAGCTGTTCATGCGCAACCAATGTCTTATCCCATTTTTTCCTGTACTCATAGTCCATGTAAAAGTCTTTCAACAACTCTGTTGAGCAGTTTTCAAAAGTAGTGACACTGAAGTACTTCCAATGGACCATCCTGCATGTAGAATTTTAGTAAGATGATCATGATAAGTGTAACCATTATAGGTGAATTTTTATAAGAAAAATAAACACAAACCTTTGGCTTGCAGCATTTTGCTTTATAGGAAAGTTTTTTGCTTCTCTTATCAATGACATCTTCCCATTTCTCATTTTCATCTAGCTTTCCTTCCAAGTTACCGATCAAAATTTTCAAATCTGTGTTCAGGGCGATATTAGCAATCCTGCAAGCACATGCAGGTACACATCTTATAAGGTATGAAAACAAAAAATGAAAATAAGAAATAAGAAATAAAAGCAAAGTAGTATTTCTAAGTACTAAGAACAAAATTTGATAACATAGAATTGCCAACTATCCGCCACCCAGTACACAGACCTAAGAGTTACTGAGATTTACGGAATAAGGGCTTTACTTCTGCCACAGGCAGCAGATGCCGCAAGTCTGACGATTAAGGCCTTAAAAACTCCATGACACTAAATTCCTGATCATCAACACTACCATGACCACCTGTAACATTGGCTTCCTAACAGTTGGTTTAATACTAGCCACAATTAGCATGAGTTGCCACCATATATGATGAAATAAACTAAGATTTGCAAGTTCAAAGCTAGATGACTATTGCTAGTAAAAAAATAAAAAAAATGAAATTCATCAGTAAATCCACCAAACCCCCCCCCCCAATCATAACCACAAGTAAGAATCAACAAGCAAAGCCAAAAACTGTCACACAGGCAACAAATGAAACCCCCAAACATTAAATAAAAACAACCCAAAATTGTGCATGAACACAACTTCCCACTCAAAAAGAAACAAACTTTATCCACAAACGCATCAATCCATGACGAACAAAACCAACTAGAACTACAAATTAAACCCAAAAAGATGAAGAAGAAGATATTAATAATAATAATAAAAAAAATACCCAGAATCGGAATTGACGGCCTTTACCAAAGGAGACGTCGCGCCCACTCCACCCCCCACAATCCGCCGAGGAACCAACCTCCGAAGGTGCCAGAGAAGGAGGGACAACAAGACGAGAAGGGTAGCCCAGCCGCCATGGGCGCCGCCGGACCAGAAATCGGCGGGACCGAGCAGGACATGGAGTGGGATCGGCGGCGGAATCTGGAACTTGCCCATGCGAGTGTCTGAGAACGACGCGAAACTGTGGTTGTTGAAAACTTAGTTAACCAAATTATATAAATAATAAAACTTTAATCTTCTTCGGACTTAAATCGTCAACAAATAAAATTATCCCGCCGAAGTCTACGTGAATCTATAAAAAAAATTGATTCTTTTCTTCCAAATTTAATACTAATTTTTTAAGATCAAAATTTTTAAACTATAGGATGGGATTTCAGAACGAAAACTGTACGCCCTATTTATAATTTTAGTTTTCATAATTTGAATTTAATTTATAATAATAAAATTTTTAAAAATAGTATCTACACGTTAAATTCCGTACATATATTAATGACCCATAAATACTTAATTTTAATATATCAATTGAATTTATGTCAACTTTAAATAACATCATATGATAAAATTCTAAATTCATGTATGTATTTATATCAACATCTAATAATCTCTCATTTAGATTGTATATACACAAAGATAATTATATATAACTTTATGAGCTCGAAAATAATAAATATTATTATTCCAAATAATAATTTCATCTATTAATTAATATTAATATCGGATCAAGGCGATTTTTGTTATATTTATCGTAATTAAACACATCTATGGTCACATACATAAACAGAATTAAATGACATAGATTAAGTATAGATGTATAATATTAAAATTAAATGTAATTTGATCTAAACATGCATATTTTTAATTAGTCAAACTTTATGAAATCACCAAAACAGAGTGAAACATAAACCAAACAAGGTAATAAAACAAACTCCCACTAAAGTAGCATGTCATCAAATGATACAACACCTGTATGAGCAACATGCTCATAAAAGGCCTTGGGCGGTTTGTCTCAATATGCTCCATAGAGACTTTATTGAAACTTTACCACTCTTAACTCGTTTTTTCATAACAAGGAACTTGATCTCTATATGTTTTGATTTAGATGAGCTCCTGTTGTTATTTGAATATAATACTGTAGACTGATTGTTACAAAATAACTTAAGTGGTCTTTCAATATTATCAACAATGCATAGCCCTGTGACAAAATTTGGCAACCATATTTTATAATTAGATGCCTCATAACCAACTATGAATTCAGCTGCCATGGTGGAAGAAGATATGAGTGTCTACTTAGCACTCTTTTAAGAAATAACTGCTCGAGCAAGTAGGTAGACATAGCCAGAAGTTGATTGACGACTATCTTGACATCTATCAAAATCAGAATTAGATACCCAATGATCTCAAGTTAATCTGACTTCTGATACGTAAGCATGTAATGTTTTGTTCTCTGACTTCTGATCTGACTTCTTCAAAGACAATCTCTAACTTCATTTCCCCCTCTAAACTCAACATCCACAAGGAACTGGGTATTTTTCATATAAAAAATTGACCTTATTGTGGGATCATAAAAATTATACCCTCTAGACCATTCAGAGTACTCAACAAAATAGATTGCTAACTATTCTTAAGTCCAGTTTCCTTTCATTTGGCCTCTAAGGCCTTGCCTTATCTAAACAAATCCAAATGCGTAAACTGCTTAATACTAGGCTGCTTTTCGGTCTACAATTCATAAGGGGTCTTAACGGTTACCTTTGTCTGTATTCTATTAAGAAGATATGTTGTTGTCTTTAGCGCCTCACCCCATAGTGAATCAGGTAACGTAGTATGAACAATCATACTTCTTATCATATCTTTTAATGTTCGATTTCGCCTCTCAGCAACACTATTCATGCTAGTACCTAGCATTGTGTATTGTTGGACAATTCCACACTCTTCTAGGATTTTGGCAAATGGTCTTGGACTGTTGTACACCTGATCTATCATATCTACCATAGCATTTACCACTACGATCATATCTGATAGCCTTAATAGTTTTGTCAAGTTGGTTCTCAATTTCAACCTTATATGCCTTAAACACGTCCAATGCTTGAGACTCTTCATGAATGAGATAAAAGTAACCATAACGAGAATAATCTTCTATGAATGTAATAAAATATTATTGATCATTCCAAGAAGTTGTAGGAATGACCCACAAATGTCTGTATGTATAGTTCTAAGAGGCTTGAAGATCTATTGACACCTAGTCTCCTTATATTTATTTGTTTTCCTTTAATGTACTCAGCATAAACTTGAAGATCTGATAAATTAAAAGAATTAAGAATTTCATCTGACATAAGTCATTCAATTATTTATTTAGAAATGTGTCCTAAACGCTTATGCCAGAGTAAAACAGAATTCTCATTGGTTAATTTTCTTTTTGTACCACTTAAATCCACATGCAAAATTTCATTAAAAGATGCAATACTATCAAATAAATATAGATTATCATAAAAAGATAAGGAACTTGTACCCATAATATTTAAATTTAAAAAAAGACTAAACTTATTATTTTTAAATGAACAAAAGTAACCAAATTTGTCCAATATAGAAATAGAAACCAAATTTCGTCTAAAAGACGATACTACATATGTCTCTTTAAAATAATATCTTCTCTTCAATAATAATCTAAAAGTCCCTATTGCTTTAACTACAACTGATTTGTCATCACCCACATAAATGAATCTTTCAATATCATTTAGCTTTCAACAACTCACGCAACCTTATATTGACACATTTATGTGAGTAGTAGCACCCGAATCTAGCCACCAAGTGTATATTGGTACTGGAGTTAAATTAACCTCAGAACAAATAAAAGTAAGAAATAGACCTTTATTTACACGTCAAGTGTCATACTTAGTGCATTCTTTCTTCATATTTCCAGGCTTACCACAAAAAAATAGCAAGAAACCTGATTTTCTTCTTATTTTTGTTCTGATAGGTACTAGCCAAGTGAGCACTTTCAGCCTGCTCTTCCTTCAACATTTCTTCCTCTTGGACACCATAAGAAATGAGCTCATTAAGAGTTCATTTGTCCCTTTGACAGTTATAACTGACCTTGAATTGACTAAATTGTGCCAGAAGAGATATTAATACTAAATACATGAGTAAATCCTCAAATAGCTTTAACCTTAGTGATTTTAGTTTTGAAGCAATATTTTGACATCTAAAATATGTACTCTTTTATACTTGTTTTGTCTTTAAATTTTATTGAAATCAAATTAGACAAAACTGTATTTGTTTTAGCCTTATCATTTTTTACAAAACACTTTTCAATTTCTTTAATAAACTTAATGGTTATAGTAACCTATCAAACACATCGCCCCTAAAGGTCCACTGGAATCCCACGCTTCATGATCACATGTGTAAAACCCGGGACTCGAGTTAGGGTTTTATAATCGTTAGCCGGTCGGTTCGATTTTTGAATAATTTTAGTGACATGCAAGT
>JAURVB010004816.1:0-10521 GCA_033002965.1 Piper betle
GCCGTGGCCGGGCTGGGCGGCGTCGATCGGCGGCCAGGCGGCGCCGGCCGTGGCGGCGGTGGCGCGCGAACAGGGGCGGCGCGGCGAGGGTTTGGGCGTGGGGGAGAAAAGTCGGGGTGAAAAATTAGTTGGGTGGCAAACTCGTAAATAATACTTGACTCGTCTCCGTCTCGAGTCAAGTATCATAACTAACTCATATTAAATCCTAAAAAAATTCATAAAAATCGGGAAAAATCCCGTAAAATCAAACAACACCAAAAAAATTATAATGGTATGCTCTAGAACTATCAACCCACCCAAACTGCCCGAACGCGTTCTAACGCGGTAAACGGCCTAATACTAATTCTACGATCCACTATATATAAAAATAAAAAAATGACTGGCATACTCTCATATATCTGATAACTCATTCTGTTCTGCTGTGTTCATGACGTTATCATCATATACTTGGGTACGCATGACCCTCATAGCTCATACACGCGACTGGCATTGGCTCGGTACACGTGTCCTGAAACTGACTCAACTCGAAAAAAATAACGGTCGACCCGACCGGTTCTAAATATAAAACCCTAACTCGAATCGTGGGTTTTACATCTGGTATGACCTTTTCACCCTATTGTGATTTGATTTGACATGTAAGCGGACTTATTGAGTGGTGGATTTATCGTATCCCACTCTACATGGGTCAATTATTCATACGAATTTCTGGATTAATAACCTCGAAGATGAGATCCCTTAAGTTTATTTTTGAAAACGTAGATCTAGATCATAATGCCTTTCGGCTTACTATATTATAATCCCTACCTAGACTTATGTATATATAATTTCCTCGGTTTTTCCAGTGAGATGTGAGAAAAGGGGAAAGTTGACTCGCATGCCCTACGAGCGGTTGCACGTGTCAGTCAAAACGGGCTATGGATTGGTGAGTGGGTCATTCCATTCCTGAGGGATCCTGACAACTCCATATTTTGAGTTCTTCAAACTCGGAGAAGGGTGGAGGATTACAAGTATTGCTATGCGGCACATGTCTAAATTTGTGGAATCAAAGAGTACTAAAAGCATCTACCTGAGAGTACTCGGCTTTTGTGCTCAGGGCCAAGAGTTATACGGAGGATGTAGAATGGATTGGCCGAACATGGGATAGTTTAACAATGTCGAGGCATCTGACGAGTTAGAATGGAACAATGTTAAAGCCGAGCTTACAACTCTTAATTAGTGCACTTATGAGAGATTCTAATAAGGAGGTATGTGATTGATTTCATTTTACATGAAAGTCAGCTCTTATTTAATAGTTTGATTATTAGTTACTTCTGGATCAGTAACATTGATTACTGACTTTTTTGTATGATATATGTAGGTGAGAACCTGAATGATTGAGTGTCATGGGGACCAAGGAGGAGCAGCAATGCAACTTGCACATACCTACCGAGATGAAATATAGAATGTGGTGTGATGAACTATTATTAATGGTTATGGATATATATGGTGGAATGTTTTATTGCAGGAATGTTGTGAGAAAATCATGAAATGGTTTGCATGTAATTATTATTGTGAATAGAACTGAACAAGCTGAGCAATGGAATCAAGACTCGTGTTAGAAGAATAAAAAAGATTATACTATAAATGTTGTGAGAAAAATAACATGTTATGACAACATTTTATATTTTATTGCTACGTGTATATATTGTTTGTTGTTGACTGGGGGGTCCCTATTGCACTTTTAGGGGAGACTATCCATTTTGTTTTTAAAAGTTGTTACTTTTGGAACTTTTAATGAGTTTGTTTCATTTTGAATATGAATTGCATATCATAACATGTATCTAGAACAACGTTAGAACCTAAACATCTCATTTATGCATTGAATGTTTGCATCAACATCTTAAGATGCCGAGAGTAGATCCTGGTTGGCTTGATCGAATTAACTAGATTGGCGAATGGTTCGGTCACCGATAGCATTTCTGGTCTGGTTCACAGGTGAACCAAATTGGAGTGTTACAATCTTGGTATCAAAGCTAATCCTTTGTTGATTAAGATGGTAGATGTTATTACAAGATACATGTGTGCAAAAGCTACTTTGAATTGTGCCGACATGTATATTTCTATTTTATTGTATTTGTTTGTAGATTTTCTTACCAATCGATGGTGTGACAGTGTGTTCAGGATATGAGCAATGAACCCTAGCAAGATGGTGAGATAGACTTGCAGGACATAGATTAGGGCCCCATCCCCTCCATTGCCCAAACAGGGCAATCACAACCAGGGTTACTGTGACACAGCTTCTTTCCGACTAAGGACTACCATGCCACCAAGAGAGCCTATTGTGCCAGTCTCAGTTAGTCAAAGCAGAGAGAGCCATCGCCATGATAGTCATCGCAATAGCAGTAGTTAACAGGGGAGAGATGCAGCGATTGCCATATTGGCTGAGGCTCAGATACAGATGCAATAGAACCAAGTGGAATTTAGAAGAGAGCTCAGATAGATATCCCTCTAAGTGGCCAGAGAAGAGAAGAGACCAGCAGTAGATGAGGAGGCACAATAAAAGCCTACAGTTCCCATGGGCCTTTTGCTACCACCTCCTCCTCCACTACTATGATAGAGGACTACTCCAACAACAGCCCCTCTATTTGCCCCATTTCAAACAAGAATGGGCCCAGATATTAGTGGACCCGTAGTAGTAGGTTGCCGGCAAACAAACTGCAGGTGGAAGTAAAGCTATAGGATTTGACAGTGTACCAGCAAGTACATGACCATTGTTTTTGTAGTATGAGCTAGAAGAAGGATTTAATAGATTAGCTAATGCAAGAAACTTGGAACTATGGCAGTATGAGAATTTTGTGAAGAATGATGGACGTCCATTTTTTACAAAGTAGGATGCAAAAGAGGCATTCTTGTGGATATCATTAGCCATAGAAGTGTTTGGTAGTATGGAATGCCCAATGGAGCATAGGGTACACATCATTACATGGGCATTCCATGATGAAGCCAGAATATGGTGGGATTCAATGATGGGTTCCACGTTTGCCCACCAACGACCTCAGGACATCACCTGGGAAGAATTCAAAGGGGAGTTTGATGGAAAGTACTTACCACCAGATGTTAGGAAGAAAAAGGAGTGGGAATTCTAGCCACTGAAATAGGGTCCCATTACAGTGGTGCAGCATGAGATCAAGTTCAAAGCTCTAAAAAGGTTTGCATCAGATTTGGTTCCAACTGAAAGAAGGAGGATCGAGTGTTTTTACGAGGGTTTCCATCATGAGATCCAGATGGACTATTTGGATAGGAAGTTTGCCACTTTTGGTGAGATAGTGAGAGTTGCAAGTGAGGCAGAATGAGTTGTAGCTACTCGACCTTATTGAGACTTTGACCGGAGGTAGCAACATCCAAGGCCGTATCAGTCAGGCCAAGGAGCACAATAGAGATGACGAATAGATGCCCCTATTGCAATAAGGGCTATGGATGGCTAGGTTCAAGACAACAGACCACCTCCTTGTCAGATTTGCAAACATCGTAATGGAGGTGAGTGCAAAGTAGGGCATGAACACTTGCTACATTTGTGGTCAACCAGGGCACAGGCCAGCATCGACAGTTGACACTTCCAACACCTCAACAGAGACTTACACTTCTAGCTCCTAAGCATCAACAACAACAAAGAGGCCAACGGTGCCAAGGTTAGGGCCAGAGAGGTGGAGGCCAACAACCGCCTAGACAGCAACAAGGGGGATAGAACCAAAGAGTGTATATGGATGTAGGGAAGGCTATACATCAGAGAGGTAGGCACTAGGCACCACCAACTCAAGAATAGAGGGACCAGAATCAGGTAGTACCACCAACAGCAACTACTACTCCAACACAACAGCAGTCAATCAGAATGTATCCAACCATAGTGGCAAAGGTAGTTGTAACACAACAGTCATGATAGGTACACTTTCAGTGGGCTTTGTACCTACATGAGTTGTATTTGATTCTAGCCGCACGCATTCCTTTATTTCATACCCACACACATAAGTAGAATTGGAGTAGATAGAGGGAATTAGGACATTCACTATTAGTGTCCACTCCCACTAGTAATGTTATAGCTAAGGGCAAGTGTGTGAGTAATGTCCCTGTTGAGATTCAATAGCGAGAGCTTATAACTGATTTGATATTGTTTAAACTACAAGAACTTGATGTGAGATTTGGTATGAACTGGATGTCCAAATAAAGAGCCATGATTAATTGTCGAAGAAAAACAATGACTTTCTGCCATAGAAGGCACAACTTTTTCTTCTAAGGGGGTCAGGGCACAGATAGAGAGCAAGGATGGATGTCCTATCAGAATACAGTGAGATAGCTAGACCGAGGTAGTGAACTGATAATGGTAGCATTAGTACTAGCTGAGTAGAGTGGTTCAGGGGATAGGTTGAACATTGACCAAATTCTAGTGGTCAGAGAATTTACTGATGTATTTTTAGATGAGATTACTAGATTGCAGCCAGACAGAGAAGTGGATCTCACCATTGAGTTGATGCTAGGCACATCACCGATCTCTAGAACTTTGTACAGGATGGCACCTCTTAAGCTCAAGGAACTCAAGGAACAATTACAAACAATATTGGATCAACGGTTCATCAAACTAAGTGTCCCTCCATGGGGTGCCAAAGCCATCTCTAAAGAAGAAGGATGGAAGCATGAGTTTATTCATTGATTGCAGGATGGTAAACAATGCAACTATTAAGAACAAATATCCTCTTCCTCACATGGATGATCTATTCAACTTGTTGAGCTCAGTAGTCATCTTCTCAAAAATCGATTTGAGGTCAAGATACTACCAGTTAAAGATTAAAACAGAAAACATCCCGATGATTGCATTTAGGACCAGATATAGCTATTACGAGTTTTTGGTCATGCCTTTTGGATTAGCCAATGCTCTAGCAGCATTTATAGACTTGATGAATAGAGTGTTCAGTCTATATTTGGACCAATTTGTGTTTGTATTTGTAGACAAAAAATTGATATACTCTTCGTCCAGGGAAGAACATGAGCAACATATGAGGATTGTGTTGCAGACACTGAGAGAGCACAGATTCTATGGAAAGTTTTCAAAGTTCAATTTTTGGCTTTCAAATGTGAATTTTCTTGACCATATCATCTCAGCATTAGGTATCTCACTAGATCGAGCTAAGATAAAAGCAATAGTATACTAGGAACAGTCAAAGACACTTATAGAGTCTCAGAGTTTGCTAGGCCTAGCTGGATACTACAAACGGTTCATACAAAGTTTCTCTTCTATAGCAGCTACTCTTACAAAACTGACTAGGAAGGAGGAACTATTCAGATGGGCAGATGAATGTGAGTAGACCTTCGGGACACTGAAGGAGAGGTTGACTTTGGTATCTACCCTCCCATTGCCAGAAGGACACGAAGATTTGGTGGTCTACATAGATGCCTTAGAAGTTGGTCTAGGTTGTGTTTTGATGTAGAAGGATAATGATATAGCTTATGCAACTCGTGAGCTCTAGGTGCATGAGCTAGAGCTTGTAGCAATCATATTCACTCTCAAAATATAGAGGCATTATTTGTATGGAATATCTTTCAAACTCTTGAATGATCACTGGAGTTTGAAACAGATCTTCATACAAAAGGATCTGAACAGTAGGCAAAGAAGATGGTTAGAGTTATTATCAGATTATGAGATCGGCATAGCACCCCTCAAGGGCAAAGTAAATATGGTAGTAGATGTTCTGAGCAGGAAGCCAGTTCAAGGCTCAACATAATTGGTAGCAATGTCAATGACTCATCATGTTATAGGCAGAGACAATTGGTCGGAATGATGGCACGACTGACCATTCAGCTAGGTGTACTTGAACAGATCAGGGTTTGCATAGGAAAAAGATAAACAATTGAGTCAGTGGTTAGAACATAGAACACATTAGGAATTGACCAAAGATGCAGATGGGTTAGTTAGATTAAGAAGCCGACTATTTGTGCCAGATGTTCTAGAGTATCCCAGACTTGGCAATATGATTCTTCACAAAGCTCACACTTTGAAATGTACAGTGCATCCAGGTTGAGTGAAAATGTATGACGATGTCCGACAAACTTATTAGTGGCTAGGAATGAAGAGAGATATACAATACAATCACTAGATGTTGGGTGTGCCAACAAGTGAAAGTTGAACATGTACGTCTAGGTGGAACACTACAGCAATTGGAAACCCTAGAGTTGAAGTGAGAGAGCATAGAGTACGACTTTGTAGTCGGTTTGCCTAAGACCAGCCAATAGAAGGATGCTATCTAGGTTATAGTAGATTGACTTACAAAGAATGCATACTTCATACCAATTAAGATGAATTACCCACTGATCACTTTAGCCATACTGTACAAATATCAGATAGTCAAGCTACATAGAGTGCCACGGGAGATCATATTAGACAGAGATATGAGGTTCACATCCTGATTTTGGAGAGCTTTCTAGGTAGTTATGGGCACCTAGTTGAGATTTAACACAACCTTTCATCCTCAGATAGATGAGCAGACTAAGAGAACCATACAAATACTAGAGGATTTGTTCTGAGCATGCATTCCAGACTTCAAAGAAAGTTGAGAAGAGTATCTACCTCTAGTAGAGTTCTCATACAACAACAATTATCAGGCCACAATTAGAATGACACCCTTTGAGGCACTAAATAACAAAACATGTTGATCCTTAGTATGTTGGGTACAGGGCATCAAACAGTAGTAGTTGGGCCAGAAATGATTTACTAGCCACAGGAGGTGGTGCTGTGGATCAAAAAGAAAAAGATGTCAACTTAGGATAGATAGAGAAGTTATGTCGATCACCACATGTGAGGTTCATTTTGCATTAGGAGATCGCGTTCTCCTAAAAGTCTCTCCAGCTAAGAGAAACATGAGATTTGGGACACGTGGGAAACTCAGTCCATGATATGTCAGACGATTTGATGTGATCGAGCGCATTAGACTAGTGGCATACAGATTAGTATTACCGCCTCATCTATCAGTTGTGCATAATGTATTCTAGGTGTCATTGCTGAAGGTTTACTCATGTCGTCAGTTTCAGAGAAATAGAGCCTACAACTAGACCTGACATGCCCAAAGGATGCAGTCAAGATCGTGGACCGTTGAATGAAAGTCCTCAAGAGAAAAGAAGTTCCACTAGTACGAGTGTAATGGACCCAATGAGGAGCTGAAGAATCACCATGGGAACGTGAAGACAAGATGAAGAAGAGATACCCAGAGATATTCGAGCAGCTAGCTTTACAACTAGGTACTTTAGTTGAGATTTAGTTTTTAGATTTATTGATGAGTTTGAAACCTACTTGGGTAAAATTTGGAGGACGAAATTCTTCAAAGGAGAGAAGGTTGTAAAACTCGTGATTCAAGTCAGAGTTTTACATTAGTGAACTAGTCGATTTAGCTGTCAATTCGAGTCAATTTAGTATCATGACACATGTGTTGAGCCGAGGTTTGTCGTGTATTATGAACAATGAGGGTCAAGTGTACCCGAGTATATAATGATAACGTTAGAAAAATGATGAGAGTCAAGTGTACCCAAATATTTGACGTTATCAGAGTATGTGACAGTATGCTATTTTTTATGTGTTTGATCATATAATTATTTTAATCCGAATAACACATTAGGACTCCTTAGATACAAGTTTGGGTAGGGTATTACCTATAGAACATGTCATTTTGATTGTTATTGAGTGTATTATATTTTATGGTATTTTTCATATTTTTTGGGGTTTTTTTTTAATTTATTATGAGTTAGTTATTATTTTTTACTCGAGTCAAAGTTGAGCCAACTTTTAATTACAAAATTTCCACCCAACCCTTCACCATGAAGTTTCCTCCCCTTCTCTCTAATCGTTGCCCCAACACCGCCGCTGACAACTCCTCCTACCACCGCACCACTGCTAACCTCTGCCGGAGTGTCATCAAGTAGTCCCCCCACTATCCTGTCTGCTGCCCGGCCTCCACGATGCAAGGGAGCCATGCACTAGCACCACCTCCTGACGTCAACTCCACCGCCTGCTGTGCCACTCTGCCATTGCCAAGCTACCATCACCGCCCTACCGACAAAGAAGAACCCTTCCCCCTCTGTGCGTCATCGCTGAGGCCAACACAAGGCTGATCAGGCAAGTTGAGCAACCATGACCAACCCACATCTGCTGCTGGAGGCCGTTGCTACCACACCATCCCCCTTGCCCTCACCATCGTTGTGTCGAGCTTGCAGAGCCGGTGCCAACTCTACAGCCCTAACCACATAGCCGGAAAAGCCACTAGAAAATCGCTGGAAAACTAGATTTGCTGGAATTTACCAGAAATTGTCGATTTTTCACGGAATTCATCTTGCCAATCCCAATTGAACTTTGGATGACATCAGGTGTTGAATTTGAATCCCGAAATGAGTGACAAGCCCTAATTGTTGTCGATTGCCGACGATGCGATGTGTAATTACTTTCAACCTAATTAATTAAAATTGATAACTATTAGCACAACATGTTAGGATTTAATTAATTGATGTGATAAAGTGTTTTAATTGTGAATAAAATGAATTTGAATGATTTGAATGATATGAAATAAACGCTTATGATCTAATTAGGCAAATTAAGTATGAATTGTTTATAAACTGCAACGTTATTTAGAAAGACATGATGTGGATTGATGTGAGTGCATTGACATGTGTGTATTGTTAAGGATGTGTAAATGCATCATTCAAATAGTGGTTGTTAGTTTTTCGATTTGATGTATAGGTACAAAGTAGGAGCTTGTCGCTTAGGCATGTGGACATAATTGGAGCTTCTACTAGACCTATTTAGGATTTGCTTATGGCTTGACCTTCTCACTCTATCATGATTTGATTTAACAAACAAGCAGATGTGTCGAGTGGTGGATTTATTGTAAATCACTCTACATAGGCTATTTAGTCGTACAAATTTCTAGATTAATAACCTCGAGGATAAGATCCATCGAGTTTGTTTTTAAAAACTCAAAGCCAAGTCATGATGCCTTCGGCCTACAATATTACAATTCCTACGCAGAGCTATGTATATATAGTTTTCTCGATTTTTCCATTGAGATATGAGACAAGGGGAAAGTCAACTAGTGTACACTGTGAGCAGTTGCACATACCAGTCGAAGCAACCTATGGATTGGTGAGTAGGTAATTCCTTTCCTGAGGGATCTTAACAACTCCACATTTTGAGTTTCTCAAACCCAGATAACTATGGAGGATTACGGGTATTGTTATGCAGCATATGTCTAGACTTGTGAAATCTAAGGGTACTAAGGGCACCTACCTGAAAGTACAGGGCTAGAAATTATATAGAGGATGTAGAAGGCTTTAGTAGAGGATTTCTCAAGTGTGGGATAGTTTAAAAATGCCAAGGCATTTGACAAGTCAGAATAGGATTAGTAACACTCGTTACTGACTTTCTCGTATTATATATGTAGGTGAGAACCTGAATGATTGAGTGTCATGGGGACCAAGGAATAGCAGCAATGCAACTTGCACATGTGTACCTACCGAGATGAAATATAGAATGTGGTGTGATGAACTGTTGTTAATGGTTATGGATATATATGGTGGAATGTTTTATTGTAGTAATGTTGTGAGAAAATCATGAAATGTTTTGCATGTGATTATTATTGTGAATGGAACTAAACAAGCTGAGCAATGGAATCAAGACTCGTCTCATAAGAATAAAAATGATTATAATG
Organism: Piper betle; assembly: GCA_033002965.1. NCBI lineage: Eukaryota > Viridiplantae > Streptophyta > Magnoliopsida > Piperales > Piperaceae > Piper > Piper betle. Next base: position 9,720 of record JAURVB010004816.1, read on the forward strand.
TGAATGTTGTGACAAAAACATGTTACCGAAACATTTTATATTTTATTGCTACTTATATATATATATATATATATATATATATATATATATATATATATATATATGTCTTGTTGTTAACAAGGTGATCCCTAATGCACTTTTAGAAGATACTCTGTTCTTTTTGTTTTTAAAAATAGTTAATTTTTGAACTTTTAATGAGTATGTTTTGTTTTGAATATGAATTGCATATCATAGTATGAATCTAGATCAACATTAGAACCTAAATATCTTATCCATGCATTGAATATTTGCATCACCTTCTTAAGATACCAAAAGTAGATCCAAGTTGGCTTGACCAAATCAAATAGATTAACGAATGGTTTTGTCACCACTTGCATTTCCGGTCTGGTTCATAGGTAAACCGAATCAGGGTGTTAAACCTAATATACTTAGTAGTCTCCCTTACATTATGAATCAGTTGCTTGATGTGTTCTACATCGTAGTGGACAACAATGTTCAATGCATGGGCATAAATCCTCACGTGTAAGATGTACGGAAGATGTAAGGTACCACTCATGATGAAACACATCTTTATAATTTTGACCATACTATCATTAGCTACTGCATTGTCCAATGTAATTGTGAATGCCTTGTTCTCGAAGCCCCATTCTCTTAAGAATTCAGTCATCGTGTTTAATAGTGTCTATCCAGTGTGTGGAGGGAAGTAGCTGAAAGCTTAGGATCTTCTCGTGCATCTTCTAGTTCTTACCAGCATAATATGTTATGAGAGACATGATTTTATTCTCCTTGAAGTCCATGTATT
>JAURVB010004817.1:0-20074 GCA_033002965.1 Piper betle
GTCAACAAGTCCCCTCGAATGCCCGATTCCTTGTTTTGGCAAGCCACGATTGAGTCCATCCAATAAAACACATGCTTTCACCATTTCTGCAAGTAAGTACAATCAGCAAATGAGCAAACCCATAGCATAGAGCACAAATTGAAATGCTATAAAAACAGAGTAGTTTTTCAACCAGGAATCTCTGACAAATTGTGCAATAAAAAAAGGTAAAAGATCACATAAATAATTATTTGCTATCAAGTTTGAATAATAATATCACAAAAACAAACTCAAGATATCTTAATTCTCCATATCGTGTTCTCATGTAATAGGCATATATTTGTATAGAAAAACTAGGGTTTAATATATATTCATATAATAGGAAAGCATATCATAATCATTGATAACATAACAATTATTATATCGAATTTATAGCCAATATATGGTATACTTGTTTCGATCATCAAACCGTGTACAAAATTAACGTGAAGATTGAATCGTTAGTATTCTCGGATGTTTTTCTATATATTTTGATGTGTAAATTATAATGGGAAGTTCCCTTGATATTGACCTGAAAATACAATGTTTGGAGCAAATTAGTACTATATAATTTCAGATTTTAATCGTCTTGAATATGATGGAGACTTATTTTAAGAATATGTTTGAAATTAATGTTATAAAGTATAATTAGAAGATCTAATCCGGAAAGTTTCGTTACTTTTTTATAAAACTACCCCAGAAAAAGGAGATGGATAAAGTTGGTAGTTTATTGTTTTGGTTTTTATTTTTTTTCTAAATCTACCGAGGTTGTAAAATTAGAACCTTTCCATTATAATTGGTTAATAAAGGATTGAATTTGCCACACACAAAAAAATCTTAAATGTGATTAGGTCTGAAAAAAGCTCAGATTAGAAATCTGAAAAAACCATTATCCCCAGTACTCTTGCGAGAAGACCAAGTTTTTTTTTGGTCATCGAGGACAACCCTTATTGTGGGTATGTATATATATATAATATAATAACCTGACACAGATCACATAAAATAGTCGCAACTACTGCATGAACGATGCTCAAAGATGGCAGAAGGAAGCCGGTCCCATACCGGTAGTGGTGCTTCTCTTGTTGGAGCTAATTGCTGCTCCTGGGCTAGTGGAAGCTGGGAGAGGTCCTGCCGGAGGACCACCTGCCCCTCTGCTAGACGTTTCTCGTTCTAGCAAGAAGCTTGAGATCATACCTGGCGATCACTGCCGAAGCCCGTATCCTGGCAATCGCTGCCGAAGCCCGTTTCTCCATCCTCCACTACCTCCGTACTTGTTTTAGACTTGCAAGCATATAAGGAGTAGAAGCATGTTTTTCCCAGTAAAAATGTTGCTCTTAGCCGGAGTGTGCTACATAGTAATAAATGAGATAATTTTGTCGTCGCAATTTTTGAAGGGAATTTTGATTTTTGTTTGAGCAAAATGGCTAGACGTTTAGCATTATCAAGGAAAGGAAGTAAACAGCATAAGGTTGTGAACACAAGTGTGAGACCTGATGCAAATGGCTAGAGAGCAGTTCCTGCAGAATGCAGATGATCCCCCTCGGGAAATTAGTCTACATTATCCATAAGCTAATTTCCCATTCTCCATAACTTCCCTCGAGAATGATTCAGAATTGCCAATGGACATTATACAATGGCTGCAAAATTTTTTAATTTTTTACGGGGCCATGGCACCTAAAAACCAAGTTTTGGCACATCTACGGAGACCAAATTACATAATACAGAATTATCTTCGTAGTAATTGGGTAGAAGTGGAGGGTACCACATGGTTTGCTAGCAGGTATTGTTCGATCTGTTCCTGTGCTTGATATTTCTCGTCGTTTACCCTCTGTTTGAACTGTGCTTGACATTTCTGTCACACACTGGGCAGCCCTTGACCGCTCTCAAGCTTGAATGAGCTACTCAGGTGATTATGTCTTGTGTGAATTTTTCTCCTAAAAAGATTTGACTATTGATTTTTCTACATACTTTGAAAGGTTCCCCGTCCATGGTCAAACATCACCATACAAAGTAGGAAGATAGTGAACGTTCCAACGAAGTTTCATACACCAAGAAAATATACTACGCAGCTCTAAATTATTCTCCGCATAAGAGCGACCCATAGTCCTATATAAATTATACTGGCACCCCATAAATTATCTTAGCTCCATTCTTTCAATTACAATACAAGCATATATCCAACCAACAACAATCATCCATCCCAAATCCTTAGGTAGCAAGACTGGCAACTGATTGTGAATCTCCATTTCAATTGCCAAAGTAATATGAGGGCTAAGTTGGTGGTGGTGATGCTGATTCTCTCGATGGGGGCTGTTCCTAGTTGCAACTCACGTATTAGCCCTGAGGTGTGAAGCTCAAGGATAGAATGGTTGCAGAGTCTGTAGTGATCAAACACAGTACTCGGCTAGAGGACGCTGTGTTGAATCGATTAAACGGTCGTGCCCCTGTACCAGTTCCGCCTACGCCCGGCACTTCGCGCCCGGTCTATGAAAGCTGGGGAGCGCCACCAGGCCGGTAAATTGACGAGCTTGCGTGCACCTCTCTTCCATGATATCCTCCTAAAGGCTTCATTTGTGCCTTGACACTAGTTACATTTTTCATGTCATGCATGCTAACAAATCTATGGTGTTGTCTTCATTTATCCTAAACATAAATTGTTCTCTATTCATGTTGATACCTAATGAGCATAAGCAGACGATATAATATAATTGATATTGAACAATATCTCAATGTCAATGCAGTTGGCATTGGTTTCAAGGCTTACTTTGCTATTGGCTCCGTCCTCTACTTCCCACATTGCAGCATCAAGAAATCAAATGAAATGTACGGTTGATCGTGATCCGTGTGAAATTTAAGCAAAACCAAAGCCAAAATTGAGAGTCTCAACTTCTCCTAAAATGAAAAATCTAATCAACCAAGTTCAAGTGCTTAAATTGAAACATTTTTGTAAGCTCAAACCCGTATTTGGATCTCATAACATGTACTTACGAAGACCCCTATTAAGACCTGCTAGCACTCATTTCGCCCCGGCCCATAAAAGATGGTCGGTTAAAGTCCAAGTCTTCAGCCGTTTTTTGATGACTTGTTGGGGTTGGCTTTGATTTCTAGGTAGAGTCCAAAATTGTCGTTATTAAATTGCAGATTTTCTAACTCCGCAAAACGTGGTGCATGCCGCTCTTTCTCAAGTCGACATTTCTGTCATACACTGGGTGGGCACACCTTGACTGTTCTCAAGCTTGAATGAGCCCAGGTGATTAAATTTTGTGTGAATTTTTTTCTCCTAAAGAGATTTGACTATTGATTTTTCTCACTATTCGCTCTCACCAATGGTCAAAAATCACCATACAAAGTAGGATGATAATGAACGTTCCAACGAAGTTTCTACACCATGAAAATATACTACTCGGCTCTAAATTATTCTCCGCAAAATTGCGACCTATAGTCCCATATAAAGCACATTTAGCTCCATCGTTATAACTAGTCAATCAATCAAGTCGTTTCCACTGGATAGACAACGTCATGGGAATCACAAAAGTGGCAGTTGTTCTTGTGGTGCTTCTCTTGATGGAAGGTGTTCCAATGGGCAACTCCCGGCTTAGCTCAGAGGGGGTGGCGGTGCTCAAGAACAGGATTGCCAAAAGAGAGAGTAGTACTCAACCGACGTAGTTTGGCAGCAGATGAGGGTGTTGAGTTTCCTTTACCCATTTGTATTGGAAAAACTCAATTATAAGTTTTGACTTTTCGGTTTATCAGACTAATGGTTGGTGTTTCGTATACTTACGTGTGATTTTGTCTTGAGAGTTTTTGAGCATATTTGGCTCATAAAGGGAGAGTTTGGAGAAGTTTTTCATCATCTCAAGTTGAAGTTGGGGTTTTAATCCAACGTGTGAGGTTGATCTAATTTTTTTGAGGTGTATGTTAATTTTTTAATTTCTCATATATTGTATTTCTCAAGAATTGTATATTTCAGATCTTGTTATTGGTCTGATTTGTATTATGAGAGTTTTGTCAAACTTTTATCGATACTTGATTAAAAGAGATTTTCTTAATTAAAGTTGATCGAGTAGGTTGGTTTTGTTTTTCTTAATTTGGAAGAAAGTTTCCATCCATTTTTTTTATCTAGGTGTCTCCTATTCATCTTATATTTGTTTTCATTTCATCTTAAGAGGAAATATTTTCTGAGTTGTTTCCGCTAGAATGTCTATTTCCCAACAAACAATATCAGAGTTTTGGTTTGTGCTTTGGTTCTTTTGTTTGTCTTGTTTTTGGGTAGTAATATTTTGTGTCAAGATGAATGATAAGAAATATGTTAAGATGGTCGTTGTTAAGCGTTTAAAATATATAATATTTACCCATGTTTTTAATATGATTTTGTACTTCCCGGGTATAAACATTATTAATTAAGTAATATTTTACTTTATTTTTTTAGTTAATTAATATTTTATTATATATGCTTAACTTTGATGTTTTAATGCAGAAAAAGATGAATAAATTAAGCTTTGGATTTGATTGGTCATGACACTTGGCGCCACCCAATGACTACAATGTATGGTGTTCAATGGAGTCGAACAGTTGGAAACTGTAAAGGGACATTATAATTAATTAGATTACGTCGATTTGTGAACACCCTCTTCGAATTCTTGTATCTCCACTTCTATATAAAGGGGTGGTCATTTGTTGTTGATCATATCTCATCTCTTGGCTTCGGAGTGTAGTGGAAGTAGTAGTTTTAGTTTTTGTAATTTCTTTCTCTTTTATAATAAAAATTAGTTTCTTCTTTATAATGTTTTCTATTTTTATTATGGAGTAGTCTCTTATTTTCGTTCTAGAGAAGAATGGAACTTAACATGATTTAATTGAATTTATTTCAAGCTTTTACTCTTTTATTCAATCGTATTGTTTGAATTATCATATTCTTAATGCTAAGAATAGATTGATCACCTATTTCTTAGATCATGAGGTTTAATTAGATTTCGGGAGAAATTAATTAGATTAGTCATTGGTAGTTCATCATACGACGAGTCTTTTGACTTGTTTGTCGTTGTGGTCGGAAGATACACAACACCGTATGCGGTTGTAAGGCAATTCTTAATGCATTATTTTGTTAATTAATCAATTATCACCGGGAGGTAGAAATTGAGGCAAAATAATAGAAACATGAAGGAGCGGGAGCCACCATGTCATATAATTATCCTAGATCGACAATCCGAGGGAATAAAAGATAAGAGTAAGATATGATGAAGATTAAATTCATATTAAGGGAAATTCGACTCTAGAACGAGTTTTATAATTTTAACTTCGCTTTTTATTTAAGTTAGTATTTAGATTCCGTTAAGTTAATTATTTCTGTTTTGTTCTTAATTTTATTTTCTTTAATTAATTTAAGGAAATTCATCTTTCTGTGGGAACGATACTCTAATTTATCATCATACTACTTGTTTCGACCGTGTATACTTGCATGTCATTAAAATTAGTCTAACAAGTTTTTGGCGCCGTTGCCGGGGAGATCGAATTTTCTTAATTAATTTAGGATTAGAATTTTGAGTGTTTTTCTTTTCTTTTTAGATTTTAGTGTCTGATTTAAAAAAAAAACTATATCATTGTCTTCTTCCTTGCTATCATTTATTTGTTACCATTTGTTTATGCATCGATTAGTGCGGTCACCCTTGTTTTCTTATGATCCAGAGATTGAAAGGACTTTGAGAAATTTGTGTGCCGCTGGAAGAAGAGCACAAGAAGCCATAGAAGAAGAAGCCATGGACCCACAACAACAACAAATGCCTCCACTTCCACCGATTGTAGCAGTAGCTAATGATGACAATAGGGCAATCCAAGATTGGGTTGTACCTCTTGCAAGAGGGTTACAACCTAGTATTATTGCACCACCGGTGAATGCGACCCACTTCGAGCTTAAACCAGTTTTATTTAACATGTTACAAACCATAGGACAATTTAGTGGATTGCCTACTGAAAATCCTAACAGGCATATCATGGATTTCCTATCGGTTTGTGATATGTATAAGCAACCTGGTGTCTCTGATGACGCTCTCCGCCTTCGCTTATTTCCATTCTCATTAATAGGAAGTGCGAAAGAATGGTTGTCATCATTAGATTCAATAACCACTTGGGATGAATTATCTGAAAAATTTTTGTTAAAATATTTTCCACCTTCTAAAACTGCTAAATTACGTAATGAAATTTTATCTTTTTTGCAGTTTGATGGTGAGTCTCTCTTTGAGGCATGGGAAAGATATAAAGAATTGTTAAAAAAGTGTCCCAACCATGGTATAGAAAGATGGATGCAACTCCAAACTTTCTATAACGGGTTGTTGGGGCAAACAAAGAACATAGTTGATGCGGCGGCCAATGGATCATTTCTTAGGAAGAGCCCACATGAAGCTTTCCAATTGCTAGAATTAATGGTTCCTAGCAACCATCATGCCACACAAGAAAGGCATCCAAGGAGGACTACCGGAGTTTTAGAATTAGATGCACTTACTGCTTTATCTGCTCAGGTCAGTGCTTTAACTAATCAAGTTCAAAATCTTAATATACATAGACATGTTAAGGCTGTGGAGCCAAGGTGTGAATGGTGTGGACAAGGACATTCTACAGGTCAATTTACAACAGATCAAGTTAACTATGTAGGCAACTTTAATAAGAACAACAATCTCTATTCCAACACCTACAATGCGGGCTGGCGCAATAACCCCAACTTTTCATGGAATAATTCTCCACAACCGGCTGCTGTTCCCACTAATCCACCACCATCACAGCATTCTCGACCTCCTTCACTCTCTTTTCAGCAACAACCACAACAACCGGATTTGATCCAAATGTTCAATTCCATGCAACAAACTATGCAACAATTCATGCAGAATCAGCAACAACAACAACAACAGTTTATGCAACAAGTTATGGTGCAATTAAACAAGGAACCTAGTGAGCGATTAGTTCTATGTTATCTACTATATTAGTAAGTCTAAGTGGCAATACTGGAAGGGTCGTATGATTGATTATTTATTCACTAAGGATTTATATGATCCAATTCTTGGTCCTCCTGAGTCGACTAGTCCACCGTTGAGTGCTACTCCGGTTGTGACTGATGAAGGGAAGGCTCCTTCGATTCCTCCTCCTCTACCTACTGCTAAGGCTGAGTCGAGTGTCACGGCAGAATGGATCAAGATGGACAGAAAATGCATGGCTTATGATCAGGCAATGGTTAGAACAGAATGTATATAACCATGTGACTGGAACAAAGACATCTAAGGAACTTTGGGATAAGCTCTTGTATATGTATGAGAGAGACACTCCTGGAAACCAAAATTTGCTGGTCAGAAGGTTGATGAATCTTCGGTATAAGGATGGGACAGAAGTCAGTGACTACATCAATGAGATGCAAGGTATATTAACTCAATTATCTAGTTTGAATATGCCTCTTGATGATGCTTGGCAAGCTTGTCTATTATTGAATACTTTACCAGAATCTTGGGAACCTTTAGTTATTTCCTTGAATAATTCTGACAAGCAGCTGACTTTTGATATGGTTTCAAGTTGTCTTTTGAGTGAAGAAGTGAGAAGGAAAACACAACAGGTAACCTTCTCTAATTCCTCTCAATCTTTGGTTTCTGAATTTAGTTCTCGGGGAAGATCAAAGAGTAGGAATCCAAGTGGAAGAGATAAGAGTAGAGGAAGGTCTAAATCTAGAAACAAGACCTTCAAGTGCTTTTATTGTGATAAAGCCGGCCATAAGAAGCAGAACTGTTACAAATACAAGAAAGATCTAAGAAATGGTAAGGTGCTTGACAATAAGAGTGAAGATGATAAGACTGCCAATGTTGCAACAGAAGATATACTAATCATACTTGATGATGGAAATGATTGTTTGACAACTAATGATGATATTAGTTGGGTGATTGATTCTGGCGCATCGTTTCATGCTACTCCATGTAGAGATTTCTTCAACACCTATGTGACAGCTGATCTAGGTGTGGTGAAGATGGGCAACAATGGGACTTCTAAAATTGTTGGTCATGGTGATGTGCATATTATGATAGATTCTGGTTGCAAACTTGTTTTGAAAAATGTGCGTCATATTCCTGATTTAAGATTGAACTTGATGTCAACAAGTGTGCTAGATGATGAGGGCTATGTTTCACAATTTTCATGTGGCTTATGGAAATTGGTGAAAGGTTCTCTAGTGGTTGCTAAAGGGAAGAAGTGTGGTGGTCTTTATAGGACTACATCTAGTCTGGTTCATGGGGAGGTTAATGTTACCTCTACTACTCTCACAGCTGATTTGTGGCATAGAAGGTTGGGACACATGAGTGAGAAGGGGCTAGAATTTTTGAAGAAGAAAAACTATCTTCCACAACTTGATGGGACAACACTAAGCTCTTGTGATCATTGTTTGGCTGGAAAACAACGTAGAGCTTCTTTTGTATCCACAGGCAAAAGGAAGACACAAATACTTGAACTTGTACATTCTGATGTCTGTGGTCCAATGGAGATAAAGTCTCTTGGTGGAGCCTCTTATTTTGTCACTTTTATTGATGATGCTTCAAGGAAGGTATGGTGCTACTGTTTGAAGAATAAAAGTGATGTGTTTAATACTTTCAAATCATTTCATGTTCTTGTAGAGAGAGAAACAGGGAAGACTTTGAAATGTTTGAGAAGTGATAATGGAGGTGAGTATTGTTCTAATGAGTTTCAGGTTTATTGTGACAAACATGGCATTCAGCATGAGAAGACTGTTCCATATACCCCACAATTGAATGGAGTTGCTGAGAGAATGAATAGAACAATTCAAGAAAGGGTTAGGTGTATGCTATCTACAGCAAAATTACCTAAAGGATTTTGGGCTGAAGCTGTTTGTACTGCTTGTTATTTAATTAACAGATCTCCTACACTTGCTTTAGATGGAGATGTTCCAGAAAAAGTTTGGACTGGTAGGAAGGTAAAATACACTCATTTAAGGGTGTTTGGTTGTAAAGCCTTTGTACATATGCCAAAGGAACTAAGGTCTAAGCTTGATGCTAGGACATTTGAATGTATATTTCTGGGTTATGGGGATGAAGAGTTTGGTTTCAGACTTTGGGATCCTAAGGAGAAGAAGATTGTTCGAAGCCGGGATGTGGTGTTTCGAGAAAATCAGTTTCTAGAGGACTTTGGGAATGAAACAACTACCCAAAGTGATACCCAGGATTATGTTGTGAAGGTTAAGACTTCATCTGCTCCTTCAACGGTTGTAGAGGATATTGTTCAAGATGTTGCTGAACAGATTGATGAAGAAGTCAGAGATGACATTTCTATTTCTTTGCCTCGTGACGGTGAAGGTGAGGATAATGATATTACTAATGATACAGTTCCTGATGTTGTTGATGAACAGGTACATGATGGTGATCGGGTTGTTGATCAAGGGGAGGCTGATGCTACTAGAACAAAATCTGGTAGAATTGTTAAGCCATCCATGAAGTATCCAAAATCTACTTATGTGACTCTCACAGAAAGTGGTGAGCCTGAAGACTTCAGTGAAGTTCTTAGTCACAAAGAGAAAGACAAATGGGTAAGTGCCATGCGAGAGGAACTAAAGTCATTGCATGAGAACAAGACTTATGAGCTTGTGAATCTTCCTAAGGGGAGAAAGGTCTTGAAGAACAAGTGGGTTTATCGGCTTAAGCATGAAGAAGGTAACTCACAACCAAGGTACAAGGCAAGACTTGTGGTGAAAGGTTTCGGGCAGAAGAAAGGTATTGACTTTGACGAAATTTTCTCACCTGTTGTAAAAATGTCTTCAATCCATTGTGTGCTAGGTTTAGCTGCAAGTATGGATTTGGAGGTTGAACAGTTAGATGTGAAGACTGCATTTCTCCATGGTGATCTTGATGAAACAATATATATGGAACAACCTGAGGGTTTTGTGGATAAGGAAAAGAAACAGATGGTGTGTAGATTGAAGAAGAGCTTGTATGGCCTCAAGCAAGCTCCTAGACAATGGTACAAGAAGTTTGATTCTTTTATGGATAGTCAAGGCTACAACAAAACTGTTTCAGACTATTGTGTATTTATCAAGAAATTTGGGAAGAATGACTTTATCATTTTGCTTCTTTATGTTGATGATATGTTGATTCTTGGACAGGATAAAACAAGAATTGCAGATTTGAAACAAAATTTAGGGAAATCCTTTGCTATGACGGATTTGGGTCCAGCTAAGCAAATTCTTGGCATGTCCATCCGGCGGGATAGAAAAGCTAAGAAGATTTGGTTATCCCAAGAGAAATACATTGAGAAGATTCTTGAGCGATTCAACATGAAGGAAGCCAAGCCGGTTTCTATTCCACTAGGAGCTCAATTCAAATTGAAGAAGGGTGAGCTAAGTGAAGCAGAAGTAAATGAAATGAAGAATGTCCCTTATGCATCTGTTGTAGGGAGTCTTATGTATGCTATGGTTTGTACTAGACCAGACATAGCATATGCTGTCGGGGCAGTAAGTAGACATTTGTCTAATCCTGGTAGAGAACATTGGCAAGCAGTTAAGTGGATATTGAGATATTTGAGAGGTACTTCCAAGCTAGGTTTATGCTTTGGGGGAGGCAAGCCTATATTATCATGTTATAGTGATGCAGATATGGCTGGTGATCTTGACTCTAGGAGGTCTACTTCTGGGGTTGTTGTTACTTTTGCAGGTGGTGCTGTTTCTTGGCAATCCAAATTGCAAAAGTGTGTTGCTCTATCCACAACTGAAGCTGAATTCATTGCAGTTACAGAAGCTTGCAAAGAGGTTCTATGGTTGAAAAGATTTTTGAATGAAATTGGTATAAGTCAAGATAAGTATGAGGTACTTTGTGATAGTCAAAGTGCTATACATTTGAGTAAGAACTCTAGTTTTCATTCAAAGAGTAAACACATAGATGTTCGATATCATTGGGTAAGAGATGTGTTGGAGAGAAAGTTGTTAGAGTTGAACAAGGTTCACACTGACAAGAACATCTCAGATATGTTAACCAAGATTGTGACAAAGGACAAACATTTATTTTGTCGAAGTGGAGCTGGTATGGAGAATTTTGCTACCACTTATGTCTAGTTAGCTCATGGATTCGTGAAGGGGAGGATTTGTTGAGTTTCCCTCACCCATTCGTATTGGAAGAACTCAATTGTAAGTTTTGGCTTTTCGGTTTATCACACTAATGGTTGGTGTTTCGTATACCTATGTGTGATTTCGTCCTTTTCTATAGAAGTTTAATGAGGCGACTTCTAGAATTCTACTCATATTCTTTTATATAAAGGAGAACTCTGTTGATGTTAAACAGAACATCCTCTTGAGAGTTTTTGAGCATATTTGGCTCATAAAGGGAGAGTTTGGAGAAGTTTTTCATCATCTCAAGTTGAAGTCGGGGTCTTAATCCAAGGTGTGAGGTTGATCTAATTTTCTTTTGAGGTGTATGTTAATTTCTTAATTTCTCATATATTGTATTTCTCAAGAATTGTATATTTCAGATCTTGTTATTGGTCTGATTTGTATTAGGAGAGTTTTGTCAAACTTTTATTCGATACTTGATTGTAAGAGATTTTCTTAATCAAAGTTGATCGAGTAGGTTGGTTTTCTTTTTCCTAATTTGGAAGAAAGTTTCCATCCATTTTTTTATCTTGGTGTCTCCTATTCATCTTATATTTGTTTTCATTTCATCTTGAGGGAGAAATATTTTCTAGGTTGTTTCCGCTAGAGTGTCTATTTCCCAACAGAGGGGAGACAAGAGAGAGGGAAAGACCCAGCCTCTAAACTAAAGTCACCTAATCCCAGTCCTTCACACCCAGTTGGGAACCTAGAAGCACCACCATCTTCACCTCCTCCTCCACTATATTCTTCCCCTCCTCCTTATCCTTCTTGAGATCACTTTCTCTTTCCTAATTGATTCTACGTTTGTCAAGTCATTTGTTGATTGCCTTTTTCTTTTCGATTTTGATTGATTTTGCCATTATATCAGCAACTACTTGATGGGCAATGAAAAAGCTAAAATTATGCATATATTCAGTTGTTGGCAAGTATTTTTATTTTTACCACAAAAATGTACTTCGGATTTTTCGGGGCTGTAGGTTTGCATTTGCATACATGATAGAGATTAATGCTGCTTTGTCTAATTTAACTACTCTAAACATTGTAGTTTAAACACTCAGAAACATGGACGACTGAGGCACATCATGGAGTGAAATCCACTGCAAGCCGACTAAAAAAATTGTATGAAATTAGTATAAATTATTCTTTTAATATTTAAAATTGATAAATATATAATTTATATTATTTAAAAATATTTATCTAATCTAAAAAAAATAATATCTTTCTATAACTTTTATAACATGACTTACTAAAGTCATTATGGACTTTTACTCAACAAGCCACGTAGTCGAGTTGATTGAGAGAATTTTAGAGCCAACTAAAATTTTAAAACTATGCTATATATATATATAAACAATGTAAGTCTATATGTTAGTGAATATTATATTTAATATGTAATGAATTAATATAACAATAACTTCAAACATTTAATGAATTCATTTAAGTCAAATGACTTAAATGAATAATTCATTTCTTATATTAATACGCCCCTCAAATTAGAGCATGGAGATCCAAATTGCCCAACTTGTTCAACAAAGTAGAAAATTGTCGTTGATCCAATGCTTTAGTGAAAATACTAGCGACTTGAGAAGCGAAGGAAATATGACTAGGTGCATTCATGACAAATTGGATTAGCTGTAATGTGGAGGGTAGATTGATTATAACAAAAAATGGGCCTTGGTTGGCATTTTGAGATGCCCAAGGTGTGTCGCAAATGTTTCAACCATAAGAGTTCACTTGTGACATCAGTTAGGGCTTGATATTCTACTTCTTCTAAGTGACCGGGCAACAGTTAGATTTTTCTTTGTCTTCCACGATATAGGAAAGGACCCAAACATGGTAAAATTACTCATAAAAGAACTCAACACAATCAGAATCAAAATATCCATAAAGAGTAAAGTCAATTGTAGGTATCAACAAAATCCCATGACCAGGAGAGGATTTCAAATACTGGAGTACACACATAGCGGCATCTTAATGATCTTATCATGAATCATGCATGATGTAAAACTAACCTGTAGGTTTGGTGTTTCTACAATCGGTTTGGCTTTTGTTTGACTTGGTTTGTGTTCAACAGGTCTTGTTCGATCAAGTTGGAGCTAAGTGTGTCCCTATGTGTTGTTGTGGACTTGGACATTTGGTGTATCCGCCATTGAGTATTATGTGATCGGTCCCAATTACAAAGTTGTGGCCTTGTGGTTTTTGGTGTTTTAGCCAGCGTAGGGCCGTGTGTTGTGTTAAAGTCATATCACATGCATACTCGGCGTACCCTCTAGCCCTAGCTGTTCCCCAGTAGTCTTTCCCAGTTAGTCCCAGTTTTTTCTCACTTTTTCCCTCATTTACCTTCTTTTTCACCGGCTTGTGGTTCAGCACTGCAGGGCTCTAGCACCATGGTGCTGGAGCCTCAAGGTTGTGGCGTTGACACGCGTGTGGTTCTCCATTTGTATGCTCAACACCTCGGTGCTGGTGCGCAGATTTATTTATTTATCATAAACCCTAGCCTCTCTTCACTCCAAAACCCTCTCCTCTTCTCCCCTTCCCCCTTGGCCATCACCTTTTCTTATTCTTCTCCCTTTCCCCCTATTTTCCACCCCTCTTCTCCTCCTTTTATTTTCCTTCTTCCCTCTTTCCATCTTCATTCTCTTCCTCTTTCTTCTAGGTATGCTTTTTCTTCCTTTTTTTGGTTATTTTTGCATGTTTGACACTATTTTATGTAGATCTTATAAGAATCATATAGATCATTTCATTTTGATCATTTTGGTATTTTATTTGATATATTTTGCACGTTAGATCATTATAAAAATTAATTTGTTATTTAAAGTTTTCTCCTTTATTGATTTTTGGGTTGTGTTTTCTTCATTTGATAATTGTTCATGATAAAACACTACTTAAATCATCTAATTAATTAAATAAGCAACGTAATACTAATTTTTATGTATGTTTAATTTTAAAAGGAACCCACTGTGTGATCTTAATTAATTTCACAATGAAATTAATTAATTTATTAAACGATAAAATATTTAATTAGTAAAATCATTATTTACACAGTGGGTTGGTTGATTACGATATCTCAGTTTGCTCCATAGGAGCCAATCCAAGTTTTGGGCTTACCTGGTAATTTTCCCAATACATTTAACACAAATTTCACATTCATCAGACTGTGGGCTTGCCTGGTTTTCACATGGGCCATTCTCCTGAAATTATAATAATTACAATAGCTCTTACAACTTATGTTCCTTCTTCACTCCATGTACCTATATAAGTAATATAGTTTTGTGTACCTAAATATTTATTTATCATTAGTTTCAGGACTCCAAGGCTTAGAATAACCTGCACAAAATAAGTTAAACTTATGTCACTCAGAGTATTACACTTGTAAAATAGAGAAAATATAATTAGGTACACAAAAATTAATAAGCAGTCATAGTATCATATCATGAAGTACAAGCCGATATGGGTCACAACATAAGACTTAAGGGCACTCGGCCACATCATCACAACACATAATCCATAGCCTCAAATCAACACAAATAAGTCATACATATCCATTAGATGACAAAGTCTCTAAGGGACACAAGAAAAATAGCCAAAACCCCACAACACCAATACATCGGCCCAACATCCACAAGAGTTCTTGTGATCTTTGCAGTTATATTGGCCAATGTTTAGCCTAGTCACCTACATAGTATAAGAAAATGTGTTAGTAACGAGTGTCATTGTGTCCCAAATAACTAATAAGGAAAAATCTCAATACTAGAAAATTGATAAAATAGTCATCCACAAAAAACTGAAATGAAACAATAACTTCTCCACAACACACTGATCGTAAGCAAGTGGTCAATAGGGCCTAAACATAATCGCTAATATTCCATATACATGGACCAGATGATGGCTCATGATAATATACATGTAATATGTCCAAGGTATTATGACCAAAAAGAATATATTCGATAGAGGCAGCAAGCCGACAACTGCTAAAATTAATGTTGGCGGGCGTGTGATTTATTATGTAAGTTGCAATAAGCACACACTCACCCCAAAAATACAATGACAAATTAGCTTGAAAATGGAGGGCACGAGCTACGTTAACAAATGACGATGTTTTCAATCGACATGATCATTTTGTTGAGGAGTTTTTACATAGGATATTTGTTGTAAGATGTCATTTTCAAGAGAAAATGACACATGACATTGGATGTAAACTTCGTGCCATTGTCATTCTGAATTTGGCAAACTTAATAATTAAATTTTGTCTGGACCATTGTACAAAAGAAGGTAATGAAATGAAAAACCTTAAATTCATGAGAAATGGGGTATATCCAAGTGACCCGACTATAATCATCAACAATGGATAGAAAGTAATGAGCATTGGTGAGAACCACTTTAGGATATGTCCCCCATACATCACAACTTATTAAATCAAATGCTTTATTGGCTCTACTGTGACTCAAAGAG
Organism: Piper betle; assembly: GCA_033002965.1. NCBI lineage: Eukaryota > Viridiplantae > Streptophyta > Magnoliopsida > Piperales > Piperaceae > Piper > Piper betle. The sequence goes on from JAURVB010004817.1 coordinate 15,587, forward strand.
AAAGGTAAATGTGCCCTAGCACGGTGACAAACATCACAACAAAGGTTAAGATCACAAATAAAAAATAATTTTTGAGAGATAGGAAACAAACTATGAGAAGGTGCATTCCCAAATCATTGATGTCATAAGAAATATGATGAATCATGGGACATAAAAGAAGTAAAATGTGATGCTACTTGCTGTAGATGGTAGATCCCATTGTTGGCCTCACCCAATTGAAGCAACTTCTTCGAAGTACAAGCTTAGATGACCTAAAAATCAGGGCAAAATGAACCAAGCAATCAATATCAGAAATGAGTGCTTTGACAGAAATTAAGTTGCAATTGAAATTAGGAATATGAGGAACATTATATAGAACAAAATTAAGTCTGAAAGAGAAAGAGCTAGCTTCAAGGACTGACAAGTGTGCTCCATTTGGGATTTGGACAAAATGATTAATAACTGCTTGAGATTGTGAAATAGTGGGATCAATGACTACCATATGAGCCGATGCCCCGCTATCTATAATCCATTTTCAAGAGCTAGTAAGGGAGCATGTTGAATAATTTTCTAACGAAATAGGCCTATTGGTGTCTAAGAATAGCATGATTTGTTCAAACTTAGGAGGTGATAGGTCTATAGAAGGGGTAAAACTTGTGTTGGCTATATGAGAATTAGACATGTGATGGAAAATAGTGGAAGAAGAAAAGGTAGTAGAAAATATATTTGGAGTAAAACAGAAAGGAGAAAGAGTGATAGTTATGGGTGAAATCAAAATAATGTTAAGAGGCAAAGATCATAGCCTACCTCTATTGATACCATGTAAAAATGGGTGATGGTTATGTTAACAATCCCCCGCACATGCAAGCCGTATGAGACTTAACACATGGGCCGTGCAGATTATGTTTGCACCACAAATAATAAATATGTGGGCATTCATGAGATGTGATACACAGGCAGCCCCTAGGTGGGTTGACTCTGATTCCATGTAGAACAAAGATGTATTCTATTGCTTTTTCATATGTACATAATCCAATACATATAGACTATGTAAGTCTACATGTTACATGAATTTTACATTTAAATATTCAGCATTTATCGAATTTATATAATAATGGCTATAAACTTGTAATGAATTCATTTAAATAAAATAGCTTAAATGAATAATTCATTTCTTACGTAAATGGGAATCATGAATGGTTCTAAGATAGGAATGATGAAACATGACAAAGTCCCCTATATATAATTACATTAAACATCTCTAAGGTTCATTTAGTTGGTACGAAAAAATATAAAATAAACAATTTTTTAAAAATATTTAATTTTCTAAAAGCGGTTATATTAATATTTATCAATATAATTTATTTGTCAAGTAATCTATATCATTTTAATGTATTTTATATATCAATATAACTTGGAGCCTTACCAAGATGCGGTCATTAGATGGCTGTGTGTAGGAACACATATTTGGGCAGGAAAAATCCCATCCGAAATTTTTTTATTTTTACAAAACAATTGCCATGGTAGATCGTGGTAAAAGCCATGGTAATGTTTAAATTTTTTGTATTTTTAAATTTTTATATCTTGATATGGTTAAACCCTTTCAATATACCCATAACGTACATTTTTAAAAAGAGACTTAGCCATGAACTAGCCATGAGATTAACTGAAATAATGAAAAAATCTAATAAAGAGACTTAGCCACATGCCATAGTTTTTTAAAAGAAAATATGCGCGATTGCCACACATGCCGTGGCTAGCCCTTGGTTTTTTTAGCCATGCTTGTGCAGTGGGGAGTTGTGGCAAAATTTGTCTATGGTAAATGCCTATTTTTCTACTAGCAGTAAATCTAGTAGTTTGATTATAGATAAGCAACTTGAGTTAATCATTTTGAAAAGTTGACCTCTACTCGTCAATTTGCATTTGAGTTAGGGTTAACTATTTTTAAAAAATAAGTTGCGCCTATTAGTGTATATTTGAGCTAAATTGTTATAAATAGTATAAGTGCTAATAGGCCTTGGGATCATATTAGATAATATAATGGTTTAGATTGAATTATGGACATAGGTTAGGCTCACGTGGGCAAGAAACAAATTTTGAAGAAGAAATTTTTTAAATTAGATATATATTAAAATCCCATAAAATTAATCTTACATTTCATACCTATGGATTAAAATTTAGTATATTAGTGATGGCATGCCTATAAATTATTAATTTTGGGTCAATCATTTTCAAGATATAACTCAAGTCAATATTACATTACCCTGGACAAAGTTCTTTGCACCTCTTAAACATGCAATCACTATACTAACAACCTTTATATATAGAGATTAATTATATCTCATTTTTTAAATAATTAGTCAATGCCTTCTTACCTAAAAAAAAGTAATGATTATTAAGACCAATATAATAAACAAAATTAAAAGTTGAAAACTGTTTCCCACCCTTCCTGGTACATGTATTATCTATATATGTACTTATCCCATTCAACAAACAAAATTATAAATACAATCCGACAACTTAATTTGATCATCCACTTCCATTTTAAGCCAACATTAAACAGATCAATCTTCAATGTTCTTTTTAAGAAAAGAAGGTTCACATATAAAATATTGGTTATATATATATATTTAAATAAAAGGTACACTCTATTCACTATTAGTCTAGTCTTTACATTGTTGTGTTTATCACACATCATGTTTGGAGGTCACCGGTGACTATATATAGGATAGTGAAAAAATTATATTCATTGAGCTAGTTTTTGGATTAAGAAAAGGCCAGTGACGCCTATTGCAAGTCTCCTTTTAGGGACCCAAAGGGCACAACAGTGGTATTAGAGCCCAGTTTCTTGGTTGTAGCCAATTTTGGGTTGTGGATATTTTCTGCACGCTAGGTGTTCCACAAAATTTTTAAGAGCCTAATTGGTGTGTTATGATTTATATTTCGACAAGATGGCTGATGAGAAGTCCAGTTACTTGGTTGTAGTTAATTTTGGCTGTGGATATTTTCTGCCTACTAGGTGCTCAACAAAATTTTAAAAGCCTACTTGGTGTGTTTGCGATTTATACTTTAACCCGATGGCTAATGAGAAGTATGTTAAGATGATATCTTTTAAGGAGCCAAGTAACTAGCATTATTAGAAAAGAAAAATGATTGATCAATCACTGGCACTATTGTATGAACCTATCACTGGTCAGAAACCGACAGAGGCGACTGATAAAGACTTCAATAAGTTGGATAGGAATGCTTAAATCATTTCAAGAACATAAATACTGGTAGAGGTAGATCAAGAAATAGGGAAGAAACAGAAGGGACAAAAGTCGAGGAAGGTCTAAATCCAAGAAGAATTTGAATTGTTATTATTATGACGAGACAAGTCATATTAAAAAGGATTGTTGGAGAAGCTTAAAAGACTTGAAAAATAAGAACAATAAAGATCAAAGAGAAAATGATACTAATGTTGTATATGATGACTTGGTAATTATTTCTTATTATGGGAATAATTTTTGACTACTGATTGTGATGCTAATTGGGTAGTTCACTCAGGAGCATCATTCCATACAATTCCAAGTAAAAATTTCTTTAGTACCCATGAACCTTTGGATTTGGGTATATGAAGATGAAAAATAGTGATACTTTCAAATTTGTGAGACTTGGAGATGTGAATATAGTAACAAACATGGGTTACAAATTAGTGTTTAAAATCTGCACATGGTATATGGAAACTTGTGAAAGACTCTCTTGTTGTTGCTAAAGAGAAAGAATGTTGAAGTTTATACAAGATTGAGATGAGTTTAGTTCAAGGGAAGATGATTCGGATGGTAGCCAACCCGAATTGGAGTCTCTTGATACTTTATTATAACATGTGAGCCTAACATGCGTGAGGGAAAATGATTCGGATGGTATAATTTGATATGTCTGCTACCCGAATTAGAGTCTCCTGAAACTCCACTATAACATGTGGATCTAGCATTTGTGATAGAGTGACGATTCAAATGATATAATGTATCAGGAGAGAATTATTGAGTTAATCCAACGTTAATTTTGGGGTGATGCTGTTACAAAAATTAGTTCATTTTGATATAAATGAGGCTGGTACAAAAATTGATATCGTCCAAACTTGTAGCTATTGATTAATATTTTCACTTGACCAAACGTTGCAGATGCCGCAGTACTTTTCCACAGCTATTACTCAAGTCGCCGTCGTACTCTGGCAGAGCGATCGTTTAGTATATATTATCCAGCTTGAATTAGCCAGCAATGAACGTTACCAAGTCTACGTCTTCTATGAATTGATAGTTACTTTCTTCCAAAAATGAGTTTTACTATTTTTCATGGTAATACGTGATATATAACATAGTACTCGTACATTTTTTGTCATAGTTTGATGTACATATCGAGGAGTCGATATATAGAAAAACATGATCCCGTCCAATGTCAAAGTGCCATGGAGTAATGCTCGTGAAGTTTCGCATGCCAAAAAAATCAACAACTCTACCGCTAAATTTC